>LPNX010571216.1:200047-272684 GCA_001517045.1 Pseudotsuga menziesii
TGTAATACTCCAAGAATAAGACAATACTTCTTCCTCTCTCCTAGATGGACTGCTCCTTCTCTCTTTAGTGAACCTACTTGAGTTATGAGTGTGTCCAAATGAGGGAGGTGTCTCTCCTATTTATATTGAATAGTGAAGAGGCCTAATAATCCAACAAGGATAAATTCTTGTCCCAATCAAGGCCAAATTGACTTGGGATACTCAAAATAAAATTTTAATAATTCTTTTGTGGGTATTACTGACCCGACTTACAAAAGAGGTTTTACCTCAATACTTTACTTGACCAACTACATCAATGACATCCCTAATTGTAAGAAAAACATCCCCATAAGGGGAATAATTATAATAATAAAAAAAGAATATCTTTCGTAGTTACATTTCTTTAACACTCCCTCTTAAGATGGAAGGTATTCTATAATGAACAAATACATAGGTACAACTAATTGGTAATTCTATACGTCATAGGAAATTTTCACAACTAAATCATCATCAACATCCTCCGTGGAACATCATCATCATGGAGCATAACATCTCAAGCATCCTATCACGAGAAACAAATCATGAGCATTGCATTGTGACACATCATAATGAGCATCACATCTCGAGCATTTCATCTTGACACATAAACACTAGCATCACATCTAAACACAACATCACAAGCATCACATCTCGACACATCATCATGAGAATTGCATCTCGTTGCATCATCAAGAGAATCGCATCTCATCGCATCATCATGAGCGTCACATTTCATCATATCATCATGACCATCACATCTTGTCATATCATCACGAGCATCACATCTCGTCGCATCGTCATGAGCACCATATCTTATCACATCATCACGAGCATCACATCTCATCACATCATCACAAGGATTGCATCTCCACACATCAACATGATCATCAGATATCATCACATCATCGTGAGCATCACATATCATCATCACATCATCATGACCATCACATCTCATCACATCACATGAGTATTATGCAATGTTGTACCACTGGATGGACTCATCATGTTTAATATTTTGAACAAAATCCTAGACTTCCTTCTTTCGTTCCTCAACAAATTTAGGAGGGGTACTAGAAACTAGCTTAGCTTCCAGTTCTTCATTTTTTGGTCGAAAGCTAGTAATGGCTTCCCTTAAATGTAGTATATTGTCCTGTGGGACCATGTCCAACATAATTGTCTCTTTTGGTACTTCACGATAGGACAATTCAATAGCGTTTTATAATCTTATCTTGTCTTTCCGTAGTTTCTCTTTCTATTGTTGAAGTTTTGTAGAATCTGTCTCCAAAGAAGATGCTTGACTTTTAAATTAATTCATTTTATCATACACCAAATTCTCCCTTGTCTTGACTTCATCTACATCCTTTTTTTGAATATTTTACAAGATGAACATTGCGAGAACATTCATGTCCAATTTGATATATCACATATTATTGACTGTGGCATTCAACTCTACATTTCCTAGATCCATTGTTGTAGGTACTATCTGCACTCTCTTCTCATTTGATGAAGTGGGGACCTATGTAGGTCGATCATAATATTTCCTAGCCTCTCACTGCCTCAATCCTTGTTCCTTAGTAGTCTCTAATGGAGTGATTCCAATACGGACCTCCTTAACAACCTTACAGAGCACATGTACGATATCAATGACTTCCTTGAAAAACTATGTTTTGGTCATTGTCCAGCTTTTAGTTTTCTTCTACAATTCCAACCATCCTATTAAACAACTTGTTGAACTCATCATATATTAACCCTTGCACAGTGGTATCTTTGAAAACTTTTTGCTTCTTCTTCTCTTTCCTCACCATCCCAGGAGCCTTTTGTTTACCCCCAACTTCAGTTTTGTCAAGGTGGCATTTTACTCTTGGTGATTGTCAGGGTGTGAGATGGGAAGGCTTACTTCATCTTGATGTGTGCTATACGTACCTTCTTGTCGAGGTTCTTCCTCACTAGATATTTGATAATATTCGATAGGATGTTTCCATTTTTCTGGCCATTTTTGAACAATGGAATCCATGTCTTCTTTGGTCAACTTAAATTGTGTTGTTAAATTTTATTCTCGATGTTCATCCTCGCTCGAAGGAAAATGTGTTGGGTCCCCACTGTAAGTATCAAGAAATTTCAATATTTTTCCACGATGGAAGCCTTCATGTTATGAAAATTTCACTACATCAGTGCACAATCCTTCAGCATGCATAAAAAATTTGACATTGTTTTCTAGCTACCTATGATGGCTGACATTGAACCACAAGTTATGACAAGGAGCCCCTCAAAAAGGGAAATTGACATCCATGCCCCAATAATTTTCTGGTTTTTTCCATGAAACAAAGGAAATCAAAATTAAAAACCAAGAATATGCAAATGAATTACCTTTTTCCTTGGAATAGATAGTGTTAGATAGCAACTCGTTTAGAAGGGATGTCACCCAGTTTTGATGTATGATTTTAACACACTTCTCTATCATAGCTATAACTTCCATAATACATTGGTTCAAACTGATCATTCTTAAAAAATTGATGGAGATTTCCTTCATCAGAAACCTGAAAACTTTTTCATTGATAGAGGCTATGTCAAATCCCCTCTTATCCCTTGTCATAATATAGTTCTCTTTCATTCTTGTAGTGAAGTGTTTGTCTTGCTCCTTTCCTATGAAGAACTACGTAGGGTCCACCCCAGCCTTGGGAAACCCCATGATGCTAGAAATCAAGTGGACATCAATAGAGACTTTAATTTCCATTGAAATACACCCACGATGGAAGCAAACCAACAATTGCTTGAAACAAGTATTAATTGGCCTGTACAACCCCAAATCTCATTCCATAGGGACCAAACTATTTTTCCTATGTTGGTCGTAGGAAAATTTAGGAATAATTCTGCCATAATTCTTGCTAAAAAGGATGAATATTTTAGTCGCAAGAAGAGAAGAAGATGTGATGGAAGAAGCTATGACTAAAGGAGCCACGCTAAAAAAATAATAAATCAAGTCAAAAACTAGAATTCAACTAATTTTGGGGAAATAGTTAGTTAGACGAAAACACTGATTTTATTAATAAAGCATGATTTTATTTTGGGCCAATAGTGCCTATTTTTAAATGTAATTGAATGGATTAAAATAGAAATAAATCTTGTTGACTTAAAAGTGAGAGTCAATCGACGGTTGAATCAATAATTAAAAAAGCATAAAAGCTTATAAAATCATGAACCCAAGTTGTGTTGGTGGGGATCGGTCATAGAGGGAGTTTCTTAGTTAGAGAAATGATCCAAGTTGTGTGCAGCTCGATGATTCAAAGAAGAAGAGAATAGATACAGAGAGAGAGAGAGAGCATGAGAGGAAAGAAAAAGAGTCTGCAAGTTGAGTGCTCAAACCAAAGGTGCTAAACTAGTTCTGATGCCAGATGAAGAGAACCTTCAAGTGGTTTTTCCCGGATGGGTTTCCACGTTATATCTTGTCTTTTTTTATCTTTGATTTTTATGTTTATGTCAAATGCATGTATTTCATGAAGGAGTCCATTTGAATATATTGCAAAACCTTTGTTATGAATAAACTTATATATATACTTGTCGCACATCTAATAGGTTAAATATGTGTCAATGCTTTATGTTAATTACTGTGATTTGTGGCGATGGATCAGTAGATAGTTACCTTGAAAGAACGAATGAAAACATAATTATAATTCTAGGTTTCAATCGAGTGATCTTATAGAAATGTAAGGGAGAAATCCCTGAGATAATTGCAGAAACCCAGTTCTTGCAGTCCCCATAATATATATCGGGTGAGACCTCATCTGCATCACAGGTGTTACCGACGCATTCCTACTCTGTTGGGATGATATCTTGGTATTCGTTAACGAACAAGGAATCTCAACCTAGGTATACTAAAAGTATGCCAACTAATGGTTCCATTGTCGGGACCTGAATCGTTCTAGTTGTTAGATTTTTATCATTCAAGATAGCATTATGATATTAGGATCTTATCTGAGAGAATAACATGCACAACAATAAAACACAAGAGACAATGAAAAAAAAAAATTCCTCGGGGAAACCATAAAGGAGAAAACTCCACAACTTCCTCAGAGATAGAATCCTCACCAAAAGTAAAACCCGAAAACATAAAGATGATCTCCCGACAGCAGTAGTCTCTCTCTTGTCCCAACAACTTTTCTTCTCTCACTCATGTGCCCCAATAAGTGAGTGTGTGTTTGATAAATAGAGAGGCTCGATCTCTATTTATATTCTTTCATTCACTTAATGTCCACTCGAACATGTTTTCCTCACTTAACAATTACTTACTAGAGCCGACATCTCTAGGAGAGTCTAATAACCCTAGTGCCCCACAACTTGTGGGTACTTTTCCCTGACTTACAATAACTCACCTAGGATGGATTCTCTACGATAGGCTAATAACCCTAGGGCCCCACAACTATGGGGACTTTAACCCTTGTACAATAGTAGGGTAACCGACAATGACTTGACATGACTTGTTTACATTATTGAATCTCCCGATAGGAACATCGGGGCTTGACATGAATCAAATACATTACAGACACTTCCTGGAATAAAAATCGAGGTACAATACAAAATATATACAAGTGAATACATTCCGAAGTTACAAATACATCAACACTCCCTCTTAACTAGGAAGGTATTCTCTCAACACAATTTATCAGCACAATTATTTTTCTCTGTATCATCTGGATCATCATTGAGGTATCGTCATC
This sequence comes from Pseudotsuga menziesii, assembly GCA_001517045.1. Taxonomy (NCBI): domain Eukaryota; kingdom Viridiplantae; phylum Streptophyta; class Pinopsida; order Pinales; family Pinaceae; genus Pseudotsuga; species Pseudotsuga menziesii. Next base: position 204,781 of record LPNX010571216.1, read on the forward strand.
TTCATCTTCAAGTCATATTCATCTAGATCTAGATCATCACTCAATCTAGATCATCATCATTGGATCTAGATCATCACTCAATCTAGATCATCACTGCTTGATCATCATCATTGGATCTAGATCATCACTCGATCTGGATTATTACTGTTGGATCATAATCACTGGATCTAGATCATCACTTGGTCTGGATCATTACTGCTGGATCATCATCACTGGATTTGGATCATCATCATTGGATTTGGATCATCACTAGATTTGGATCATCACTGGGTCATCATCACTGGTGCTATCTCATGATTCTTCTCGTCACAAGAATTTCTACAAAGTCAGCCCTTTTTCATGCTGGTTGTAGGACTAGCTTCCATGTAGGTCTTCTTCAATGCTTATATCTAGCCCTAAGTCAAAATGGCCTGCCCATCACTTACATCTGACCTCATCTCGTCAAAAAGGCACGTCGAGCAGTCACATATAACCATGACAGGAACACATCCACCATCATGTCAGAATGGCCCAGCCCTTACATTTGGCCATGGAAGGAACCTAATCCTCTCGCCATGTTAGAATGGCTTATCCCTTACATATGAACATGGAAGGAACCTAATCCTCTCACCATGTTAGAATGGCTCAACCCTTACATCTGACCATGGAAGGAACCTAATCCTCTCACCATGTCATAATGGATTGGCCCTTACATCTGACCATGGAAGGAACTTAATCCTCTCACCATGTCAAAATGGCTCTTAGTCCCAGACTAAGGGTTCCTTCTAACTGACCAGGTGCCTCCATTCTCTCAGATAGTGGCATCAGCCATTATATCTAATCAAGTGGCAACATATCCCTCAATCACATCAGAATGGACCTGCACTTATATCTGATGATGTGAGACTACATCCCACAGTCATATCAGAATGGCCCTCGGTCCTAGACTGAGTATTCATGGTAACTGACCAGGTACCTCCATTCAGAGAATGGAAACAACCCTTATATCTGATTATGTAGGAACCAATCCTATAGTCATATCAGAATGGCTCAACACTCATATCTAACATGGAAGGAACCAATCCTCTCACCATGACAGAATGGCTCAACCCTTACATCTGACCATGGAAGGAACCTAATCCTCTCACCATGTCAGAATGGCTCACAGACTCATCACTTCCCCTTGGAGGGAACCTCAATCTAGAGAACACCAAGCTTCTCCCTGAAGTACTCAAACTTCACTCTGGCCAATGGCTTCATCAACACATCAGCTATATGTTCATCCTCACAACATACTAGAGCTTCACTTCTCCTCTCTGCACCATATCCCTGATATATTGATACTTGATCTCGATATGCTTCGACTTGTCATGGAACACTTGGTTCTCTGACAACTTCACACAACTCTGGTTGTCACAATATATACAAGTAGCATCTAACTGGAGGTCAAATAAATCAGATAGTAGCTTCCTCATCCATACTCATTCACAACTAGATGAACAAGCTGCAACATACTCTGCTTCAGTTGTACTCAGTGCCACACAGGATTGCTTCCTGCTAAACCAAGAGATCACACCTGATCCCATACTGAAGCAACACTCTGAATTTCTCTTCCTATCGATAGCACTGCCTTCCCAATATGAATCAACATAACCTTCTAGGTTATTATTTTGATTCGCCTCATACTTGAGCCCATAATCAATTGTACCCTTCAGGTACCTCAGAATATGCTTTGCAGAAATGAAGTGAACATGTCTCGGATCTATCAGCAACTGGCTCAAAGTGTTCACAGCAAAGAAAATATATGGTTTCATATTCATCAAGTACATCAAGGACCCAATCATTTGATGATACATCATGGCATCAACCGAATCTGATGAAGCAACACTCATTAGCTTCAGTTTTGATGCCATAGGTGTGGTCATGGCCTTGCAGTCCATCATCCTGAACCTCTTCAGGATCTCTACTGCATACTTCCCTTGTCCTAGGGAGATTCTACCACACCTCCATGCCTAGAAATTAGTGCATAATATCCAAGTCTTTCATCTTGATCTCGGTAGCAATTCTCCTTCTTGCAACTTTTTCCAGGAACAAGTCATCGACATATAATAGGAGCATCATTGGTCTTCCACCTTCAACCTTGAGGAAAACGTTGGAATCCTCTTTACTCTCAGTAAATCCTAGAGTCACGAGTAAGCTATGTCGAACCTTGGTATCTTCTATAGTCACTCCCTCTGAAGTGAAGAATCATACTCCCTCTGTATTTCGTACTCTATGCGCTCTTTTCATGAGAATCCTCATGCTATGAATCTTTCCTTGTATCCCATGATGTTTCCATCTACTGCATGATGGAACTACAAACTTTCCCTTCACATATCGATACTGCATCCTAGACATCATTCTTCTTGAACTGGTCTTCACTTTCTTCTTGGTTACTTCTTCATAGTTGGAAAGTTCTACATAAATGATGTCACTGCATTCATCATATTATTCTTTATATTGAACTGTCGTCACTTGTTCTTCAGAACAAGTCTCATCCTTCTTTTCTTGTAGGCAATTATGTATCTGATATTTCCTACAATTCAAAAGCATTTGTATGGTTAGAAACATTTCATAAGGAATATTCATAATGGAAAACTCTTATGTATAAATATATGATCATGCAACTATTTTATCCAATACAACATTCACCCATATCTCACAGAAACTTTCTAGATGCCTTCCATCTCTACCAGGACAACATTGAGATTGTGCACTAATCCAATATGTCAGCAAAGAGGTTTCATTCTATATAAGTAGCAGTGGAGAGTTGTATAGCACCATGAGCTACTTACCCATTACATGCATATTAGTAGTATATTGTCATTAATGCAAGAATTCTATCATGCATAATACATCAACTCAATATAAACGAATGCATAACAAAAAACAATATCATGAAATGACAATTGAATACTTATCTTTATTTGTTTTGTGGGTAGACTCCTTCTTGAGCCTTCATCTTCATCATATTCTTCATTCATAATAGCATCGTTTCTTATCCAAATTCTAAGATGGATAAGAGGGTCTTCAAGAGTTGAGTTATTCATATTCCTCATCCCTTGAGGGATCTTCTTTGGATGGTAAGAGCTTGATCTTCAGTTGCTCCCATCTTCTCTTCTCTTATTATGAGTCGAGCTTCTTCTTCTTCCCAGAGTCTGCTGAAAGTAATCACTTCCTTCTTGCACACATTCCTTGCATGAATAAATCCCATGATCCTAGGAGGCCATTCAAGGTGGCTATCACCACTTCTGCATTTTCCACTTCTTCTTCTATTTCTGCAAGTTGTTCTTTGATTTTAGATACCCTCATAAAGTATGACTGTATGGCCTCTATATTCTAGATCCTCACATTCTTCAACTATTTTCTCGAATTCATATTCTGATTTATGTTCTTCCCTTCAAATAGCTTGGTCAAGGAATCAAACATCTTTGGTGTCTTTAGGGAAGACACTTGTGGTACAAGATGATCCGTGATTGAATCAACAATGATCTTCTTGGCCTTTACCAAGTTCTTCTTGTGTAAGGATTTTAGCCTCATCTCCCTCTGGAACTGGAACCTCTCTACTCATGTACGTGTCCAATTCATTTTCTTCGGAGAGATCATATACTTCCATGCTTGGAAGTTGTCAATTTCACCAATCTTATCATAAAGCTAGTGTGATAGATCACTTTGAAATGATAACCTCAAATGAAAATAGCAAAAGATTAGATCTTACCGATTTGAGGTGTCCGTCCTGGTTTTGGAGCTGGATGATCTAGGGTTTGTCAGAGAAACCCTAATTTTCAAAACATGGAATATTTCATATATTATTGGATAGAAATATAGACCTCTTCAATATGAGTTGTTCAATGTACTCATTTTCTTAGAATAGTGGAGGGAATCTCCCGGAACAGGAAGCCCTAGTTTTCCAATTTCTTCTACAAAAATTCCTGATACTGTTTCTGCAGTATCTCCAAAATTTATACTCCTCTGTGTCTAAAAATTTGCACTGTGGTAGCCTCACCTATCCCTATTTCAACACCACAAGTTTCATCAGAATTTGTTTCACCAATTGGAACTTATAATCATTTTCCCAAGGTGACCTATTATAGGACTGTTCAAAACAGCGAAGTTGTAAGGACTTACACGTGTCATTGTTTCCTCTTCTGGGTCTGAAAATCAGACCACAGAAATGAAAGTCTGTTCCTGAGATATAGCAATTAATTGGGATCTTTGTAGCTTGAGATATAGCAATTCTCCCCAGGTGTCCTGTTTGGGGATGAGTCGTGGGAGGGGCTTGAACCCTACCTTGGAGGGATCATATCTCCTATAATATAGCAAATCGGAGGGTGAATTTTGGAAATAGTGTAAATCAGGATTTTATCTTCGACCTGTAAAATTTTCAGCTCCTGTTCCTTCTCCAATATTGAGATATAGAGAATGGACCAAAACTTATCAGTTTTAGTATTTTAGGATTTTTTCGGCTTGGGGTCAAACTAGGGTTTGACTTTCCTAGAGTTTCACCCAACCAAATATCTTGACCCAGGTCTCTAAACTTCTATTTTGATGAGGAGAGAAATCCTATGCTGGGCTCACTCAAAAATTCCTCTTCTGTAAGAAGCCCTAATTTCCCGTACCAAAAACTGAAAATGCTTGAAATCGAATTTTTCTTCGACAAAAAGATGCGCCCTTCAATGGAGAGTCATCCTAGCATACTTTTCCTGATGGATTGTGGAGAGAGACCCAAAAAGTAAGAATCCCTAACTTCTGTAGCTGCACAATGTTTTCTTCTTAGGTTATCTCTGATACCATGTTATATTTTTATCATTCAAGCTAGCATTATGGTCTTAGGATCTTATCTGAGAGAATAAGATGCACAGCAATAAAACACAAGAGACAATGAACACAAATATTTTCCTCGGGGAAACCATAAAGGAGAAAACCCCGCAACTTCCTCAGAGATAGAATTAGCACCAAAAGTAAAACCCAAAAACATAAAGATGATCTCCTGACAGCCATAGCCTCTCTCTTACCCCAGCAACTTCCCTTCTCTCACTCATGCACCCCAATGAGTGAGTGTGTGTGTGATAAATAGAGAGGCTCACTCTCTATTTATATTCTTTCGTTCACTTAATGTCCACTCCAGCATGTCGGCCTCACTTAACAATTAAATAGTAGAGCCGACATCTATAGGAGAGTCTAATAACCCTAGTACCCCACAACTTGTGGGGACTTTTCCCTGACTTACAATAACTCACCTAGGGCTGACTTCTCTAGGATATTCTAATAACCCTAGGGCCCCACAACTGTGGGGACTCTAACACTTGTACAATAGGATGGTTACCCACAATGACTTGACATGACTTGTTTACATTATTGAATCTCCTGATAGGAACATCAGGGCATGACATAACTCAAATACATTACAGACACTTCCCGGAATAAACATCGGGGTACAATACATAAGATATACAAGTGAATACATTCTGAACTTAAACATACATCAACACTAGTGGGGCTATGTTTTTGCACCCGACGAAGCCAGATATTCAATATTGGGTTGATTATAAGCACTAGAGTTTGTACAGGAAGAGGGTAAATGATCGCGACTGAGTTTGACCAAGTGGTTGGAGTGATACCTTTACACATATATCCATGAGTTTTTCTTTATCCAATTTCCCATTTTGTTGCACGAGTGGTTGTTAAATCTTTCGACATAGAAGAAAAAATTTCAAGGTGGAGAACCAACAGAGTGGAGTCCTGAGCTAATCAAACGACTCAAAAGTGTTAGAAATCCTATATCTAGGGTTTTCAACTTTTGCATTGACAATATTTTGGAAGGATATATCACAAAAATCACAATTGATACTATAATATCATATCACTAATACATAATATCAAAATTGTGACATTTTTTCATTGCTATTTATAGGTTTTGTCATCTTAATTGCGACAATAATGGTCGTGACATTTCATGGCACTTATTTCATGGATCTAACGACAAAATTTATAAGCCGTTGATATAGAGATGAAAACTGGCCACCATGTGTCTTTTGTATAGTGGCATTGAAATTGATTTTATAGAATTCATTTTCTACGTTTCGTTGCTCTATCGACAAAGTTTTCATCCATATAACAACGAAAATATGGAAAAAACCTGCTAGACAAAACCTATTTTCCATGCAAAACCATGGAACACTTTTGACGAGTGTTTGTCTCTCTATCGACGAATTCTGGAATTTGAACAGAAATTTCTTCCACGCAAAACCGTGGAAAACCAATCTCTATCGACAAAATTTGCAATGGTGTTTCATTGCTATTTCCACATTTGGTCATCTCAATTGCGACAATAATGGCCATGATTTTTTTTATCACTAATTTTGTCTCTATCATGAAAAACTTTATAATCCTTCGATATAGAGATGAAAACTAGCCACCACGTGTCTTCTATACGGTGGCCTTGAAATTGATTTTTTTAATTCATTTTCTATGTTTCGTTGCTCTATCGACAAATATATCGTCCCTATAACAACGAAAATATGGCCAAAAATTGCTGGGAAAAATTTTGGTTCCACGTAAAACCATGAAACATTTTCGACGAACATTTGTCTCTCTATCAACGAATTCTAGAATTTTAACATAAATTTCTTCCACACAAAACCATGGAATACCAATCTCTATCGATGAAATCTGCAAGTTGAACGGTAATTGTTCCATGAAACTGCAACACTATAGAGACGGGATTCGTGGAAAACCACCCGGGGTTTCGATAGTTTTGTAATTCCTGTGACAAAAATTCGTCGATATTGTGACAAAACCTGGAGGTTAAAAAAAAACAAAAAAACCATGGAAAGGCACATTCCTTTCCATGGTTTTGGATCTTCAATAAGTACTTGTGATTGATGTGCAGTCTCATGGAACTTTTAATTCTATTTTAGAGCATATTTAATCTGCGCTACAGAGTAGATTTATAGAAGGCAATTCTGAGCCATAAACTGGGGAAAACTAGAATGTGATTTGATGTTTTAGGGATGAGTTTAATACATGTAAATGACAGAAATTTTCAGATCTTATAAAACATAAAATGACAGATGAAATAGTATTTAAAATGGTAGAAAAGCTGTGATTAGTGCCTAAAAATTCCAAGTTAGGAAAATGGGGTCAATTGAGGATCTCATGGAGGATTTAGTGATTAAAGAGTAGATAGGGTTGAATGGTTCTAGCCCAATATGCTCCTTAATAACTAGATTCACTTCATAAATATTCAATAGGAAAATTCTAAGCTAGACATTAGATATTTGTCAAACAAGAGCCATGAGGTGGAAATTTCACTGCGATTCCTACAAATTTTTACTACAAGACAAATGATATAGAATGGCAATTGACCTCTGTTTCAACCCCAACAAAACTTCCCATGCCAAACCAAGAAATCTATCATAATACACTTGTAATATAACTACAAATGGTAGCTTCAGAGATGGAGGATAAAGGATAATTTCTCTTACTAGGTTTTAAAACTCAAGACTCCTTTTCCCCATGAGAAGGTTGGAAGAAGCCTGGATGATAGGAAAAATACCTCCATTTCCACCCAAAAAAGGATTCTCGTGCAATATTTTGGTTTGGTAGAAAATAAACAGGAACAAAAAATTCCAAGATTTTGCTAGAAAATGAAAAATAAAACACAAGTTTGAATAGTAATTTAAATAAACGATGAAGAAATGGAGCCAAAAGCTGATAAAAATAGTTATGATAGAGGGAAAGTGGTTAAAATAAAAAGGTGGGAAATGCATAGAGAGAACATAAGAGTGATAAAAGCAGGGAATGGTACAACAAGAACACAGCAAAGACAGTTAATTATGATATTCTTATGTTTCTATACAAACATTAGATAGGAAGCATGATCAAGAGGCTAGAAATGAAAATAAAAAAAGTTATATTATACGACAGGTACAATCATGTCATATAAAATATTAATTCCTAGGGAGAATGTAGGCAATGCAAGAACCCTTACCTTATCAATCACCTTTCTCCGGGTCCATTGGCCCACACCTCTTGCAAATAGTTGTCCTAATAAATGGAAAACCACTGTGTTGGATGGCAATTAAATTTATAAATTAAACCACTATATATCCATCTTAACTATGTCTCTACTAAGCACCGAGAGGGATCAAGTTCTCTTGAGGTGCAAACCCTTTTTAATTTACAAAATGTCTAATAAGTATTCCTACTTGGAAGGGAAATGACCAACTTGCATAAGTAATTTCAAAATAGGGTAAATACTAGTAGAAGAATGAGATGAGTCACATTATTAATCATATAATCAAATAGTTTTCCAAAATTTGCTTTACCCGTATTTTTTTAAAACTAATAATGAATATTAAGAGTAATTAATGAGTAAAATAATCCATATGAAATTTTAAAATCTAGATTTATTGGAATTTGAAAGACATTTTACCATCAAATCACGATTTTAAACATTTATCCAAATGTTTTTCAGAAATGACTTGTTTTTCTCTATAACTAAAAATGAACATTACATGTTAGGGTTAAATTTGACTTGGGAATGAGTAAGGATGTAAGTGGTTTAAGGCACATGGTTTTAGTTGCACATGGTTTCTTGCTAGTTTTTTTTGCATTAAAAAAACCTTATAAATATAGTATAATATTTCATTGCAATGGCTGCTATTATTCTGTAATTTATTTCTATCACATATTTTATTATTAACATTATGTTGCTTAGGTTTCAAGTCAACTAAATTTTAAATCGAAATTTGATATATAATTACATAAATGTGTTTTTTTTTTTGTAATAAGCCCACATGTTATAAGTTTTTTTATTATTTACTTTTTATTATTATTATTTTTATTGAGCCTACATGTGCCACATGAGCATTACATACGGGACACATCTCACCCATTTGAGCTGTATAAAGAACCTCTCGGCGCAATAAATAATCCATTCCTAGACCTATACACAAGTGGTCGTTTTGCTAGGCATGGAAAATATCAAAATACTCTATGAAATAAAAAATGGGCATACAATAAAATCAGCTAATGATGTATGGAAAGTGTGTTCTTGGGGTAATTCCACTAAGAGATGTGGTTCTAGAGTCACATTCCACATGCCCTGTGAAGGGAATCAACAATCAATCTATCGAGCACACATTTTCCACCAGAATATCAAATCGCATTTAAATGCTATATTACAATACCATTTCCTCACTGATGTGGAAACTTGTGTCTGTATTCGACAAGATTTATTTAACCATTGTATTAAAACGAAAAAAACACACAAATTTTAAAGTTTATGATAGAAATATATTAAATACACATATAAATAGGTTTTTACTGGAAATGTCTAGACACTGTTAATACCACCATCCTGTCAAACAATATAAAACAAAAAATAGAGGAAAGAGTCATGTTGTCTTAGTATATGAATAAATTGTCACTAAATACTCAGAATAAGTCATTGTTATCTATGAAATGTTAACTTTCCAGTAAATAATAGCTCGCATGGGTGTGGCTCATTGGCGGTACAGTTGTTATAAAGTCACTTGTTGTAAATTCGAGGTCATGAGATCAAATCCCACCGGGGTTTACCTATGTTCCATGTCTTGTGAAGGGTGTGGGGCACCTAGGGGTATAGTGGTAGTGGGAATGGATCCCTCCACCCCGTGTCACGTGAGTACTAGCCCAGATCCATTTGCTGATTCCCCTAGTTACTAAACAAAACAAAAAAATTTCCAGTAAATAATATTTAGATATGGAAATATTTGTTCTAACAGAATGCGCTTTGAGGGAATGCTTTTGTAGTTCACATATTAATACATTTTTTTTTACTTATAAAAAAACTAAAGAAATATTTTAGGGGAGGAAGTTCAGGGATGAACCTGCAGAGCTACGAGCATGGGCTTGTTGTGGGAATCATTGCATACGATGTTTCCATCATTATTCATTCTCCCATTGCATCTTCCACATAGAATTGGGGACCGCAAAGGATCTTTATTGACCCCTTTTCTATTATTTATTTCTCAGCTTTTCTCATAATAGCCCTTACAAACTCGGAGACCACCATCTTTTCAACGACATCCTCCAACTGCAGAGTTAAATTCAAACCATTAAGAAGCAAAATCTTGAACATAAATTTTTTCTCATCATCTTCATAACATCTTATCATCACATCTTCATCATCATCATCATCATCTTCATCATCATCATCGTCACCATCATCATCATCTTCATCTTCATCATCATCATCGTCATCATCATCATCATCGTCATCATCATCATCATCATAATCATAATCATGATAATCATGATCATCATCTTCATCATCCTCATCCTAGACAGCATCATCATCCTTATCATCCTAATGCTCATGATTATCATCCTCATCCTCGCCCTCATCATCATCATAATCATTGATTTCATCATCATCATGATTGCTTTCATCATCATCACCACCACCATCATTGATCATCATCAGCATCTTCATCATCATCATATTCATTACCATCATCATCACCATCATCATCACCATCATAGTCATCTCCCTCTTCCTAATCAACATCTATGGTCAATCCGCGGAAAGTTGTAGGGGCTGTGAATATCTATGGTCAGAACAAGATGTTGGGTAGATCAACGGGTGAGAAGCATTCTGCGATCAGAATTTTCTCACTCGTTCAGATGAAAGAGGGTTGGCAGAATGTTAAATTTCTCAAGGTTGAGCAGTCTCGATGAAGGACGTAGTTTAGAGATCGACGGTTGATATTGATCTCCCCAAATCAAGCTATGCATGTTGATAGTGTTGATCTCCCCTATTATGTCTCCCCTCCTCACTCACATCACCTTTTGACTTGAGTCCTCTTCTTCTTCCTCCTCTTCCTTCCATGGGCTCTCTTATCTGTGCCCTAAGAGCCCTCGAAACAAACAATGATCTCTGAAAGTCTCCAGACACATCAGAGACTATCCATAATCCACCTAAAATTAGGGATTTTTTTTATCACTTTGAATTGAGCATCTAGGGAGGACATGATTCAATTCTAAAAATAGTTGTTGAATTTAGGGTTGATAAAAAATTTTGTTTCCTGAAAGCATTAGGTTTACATCCTGGGGTTTTTCTTTTAGGTAGGTGCAACCACACTTGACCAAAAGAGACGCCATCGAGTGGAATCAATCCTCCATTCAAAGGTCCTTCCAAATTCCAATGGCTTATTTTATCAATGACCTAATGACCGACTTTTTCACTGACCCCACAGAGTTGTCCCTTATCTAAGTTCAATAAACTATATTCTCCATGATGTATTTGCGCTTTTCTCTATATTTAGGGTGTTTGTTTTAATCACAACTTAGACTTCCTTATTATCTAGCTTAAAATTTTTAGGGTTGGGGTTTAGTATTAGTTATATAGTCAACATTATCAATTTCCTAATTTTCTCTTCAAATGTGTTGTTAAAGATATATTAATAAATATTTATCCGTTACTAAAATAAACTCATTGTCTTGATGATGAACCTTGATAAAGGTTCGTAATGTCAACATATCAAATGGAGTCTACAATTACCTTGGATACCACTCCTGAAACTATCAACCCAGAATTTAAGGGAAGAGATTGAAAATATTTTTTTGTCAAAATAACATTTTTGAATCTATAAGGTTCACAAAGAGATTATAGTATATAATAGTCATTGTTTTTTGTCTAACCTTTTCACATAAATATAAGATGAAAATTTGAAAGGATAAGTGTGGAATCCCTCTCAAAAATCTTCTCGTGTGATATCCAAATACTAGTAAGATCCACATTTAAGTTTGAACGATATGTTTTTCAATGTGTTTGAATAATAATTATATGCACCGAGTTTTGAAAAAAGAAATGAGAATCCTTATCAATCCCTCTCATTTGACATCTAGATGTTACTAGACTCAAAAATAAAGTTTGAGTCTACATGTTAGTAGAATCAAGACATCTAGATGTTAGTAGACTCAAGATGATAGTGGAGCTCTTCTCAAAACAATACTAGACATAAATAAGCTTTAGTACCCCATGAGCCTACTTTCACCCCTAATTTCATATTATGCATTAAGATAAGGTTGCGAGTAGTTCTCAACTACTCTAATCACTTTAGCATGATAGGAAACAAACATTTCCCTTCAGAAAATAAATAGAACAAAGAACATGCAATACAAAAAACCAATACTGCTAATGGTTATGGCTATGTTCACATTAACAAAACAAGTGCATCAATCTCTTTCTAAATGGGATTTTTCCCAATCTCATATTCCATAACTGTTACATGTTCTTCATTCTCAACATTTATTTTAGTCTCTCCTCCTCTATACTAACTCTTGATTAAACCCCATAAAAAGGATCTGGAAGTGATAAATCACATGTACATGGTTTACCTCACAAATTCCATGTAAATGTTGAATCACTTGGGATTTCTTCTTATTGTCCATTTTTTTTCTATACAATGTTTTTAATAAACAATGAATTTTTTTTAACACTTAAATTTTCAAATGAAAAAAATGATTTATTTTTAAATGTCAACATTGAAGAGTTCAATTTCTCACATCCCTTCAAAGTAAAATGAGACCCTCCCTTCAAATTTGATCCCTGGCAACTCTAGAGCCATTCAACCTAGTAAAGGTGGTGTCTTGGTCAGGTCTGGTACAGAAAGGATGTCCTCACATATGACCTGACAAATAATCATATCCCTCGACGCCATTTGTGACATGCATTAGTTGAATATCATGTCCAAAGCATCACGGATTCACTAGCCTTCCCAACTCTAGAGATTCAGAATGTGAGTTGTATAGAAAATAGCGGGAGATCATGAAGCTCAAATATTTGAAGCAATGAACCTAGCCTCTACACGAAGAAAAGGGAGCTGAAACCATTTCGAACACCACCGTTAGCATAAGTGAAAATCAAAATAGTGCCACGTCCAAACGCCATGATCCATGTGGACAACAATGCAGCATCAAAGAAGGAGGCATGACTGGATTCTCGGTAGAAAATAGAGATCCCTACCCATGTGTCCACTCATGCTGCCATTATGATGACTAGTAATCTCTGTATCCATATTCATATTCATCACCCTATATAAACACCACCTTCTCACGCCGATTAAGATGCATACGATGAATCAGTATCTAGAGACAATGCTCGAAGTGTTATTTTGCTAAGAGATTTTGAGAATTCTAAAAGAGTTGAAATGGTGACATGATTTGAGAAACTTGTTAGTCTCTGGGTGTTGATGGTTAGTGAACTTGATTCCACGCTCATCTATCGCCCTGGTTTTTCACACCAGGAAAGCACCAACCATCGAGGCCTCAATGTGAAGCACTTTGAATGTTTCTGGATAGATGTACCTCCAGCTACATGGTGCCTAGGTTTTCCTATCCTAGGATTGTCTCCCTAGAAACCCTGGAAGAAATCATGGCTTCCAAAGTCCCAGTACATGGTGACCGTGTTCAGCGGAAACCAATCGGAGCTAATGCTTGTGTATGGGTGGTGAGTGTCGAAACTCTTCATCGCCTTGGTTGTGAACTCCACTTGCCAACTTTTTCTAAGGTGGTGAGGAGGTGGAAGAAACTCCCCACTGTATGACCTATAGGAGAACCTGTGCCATGGGAGGTGGGGAATACAAAGATGACCTTCTCCAAGTCCCCTCATACAATAGTATTACCAGGAGAGTGGGGGGTTGTAGAAAAGGAAAAGCATGGAAAGGAAACTCCTTTTCTAGTCCAGAAACCATGCAGAAAGGTGCCTTTGAGCATGAAACACACACCCATGGAAGGACATGTTGCTGATTTGACATACAAACGAGTGGTCAAGCCCAGTTAGCAGTGAGTTATCATAAGCATCCTTAACATCGTTTTCATGACCTGCAAGCTCAGAAACAGAAGCGACGTGCTTCCATCCAGACCGAGCACACACGTTAGTTCCATATATAATGTCTATTTTAATATATGTAAACCATGGCAGTAGTACCACACTCTAAGTTGTTAGTAGTTGATTATGACTGTAAACAGTTTCCTGTCCTGTTTCGAGGATTATCCTCAGGGACAAAGATAGTATAAATTGCTCCCCATAGAGGGGAGAAGGGTTGGGAATTTTCAAGAGCAGAGGATCTCCACTGTAACGTGTTTCAATATTTCTAGATATGAATAAAATTGTAGAGGAATGATAATCCTTTCATGGAAGAGATTCTTGTGTCATCTTTTTTTTCAATGAGTAACTTCTTTATGTGAATTTTTATCTTGTTTTTAATTCTAGTTTGTATTTGATTTTCATGTTTGAGCATTAGTGTATATGGTACAGAATTCATCTTGTATGATCTCATCCTATTGTCCAAGCATTTTCGAACATTTTCTTCTAAATTCATCAGAATTCACCCTAGTTAGGTGCTCTGCATGATGGACTGTTTTCTCCTATCTTCTAATCACCTGCTAAATATCTCAAGATTGAAGGATGGATGACTATATTGCCTATTTCCATAAACTTTCATGATTCCTTACCTCCTGCAACATATTTCAAACCATATTGTTGACTCCATTTCCCAATGGTACCCTCCATGATCGTCCCACTAGACTTTATAAACGCAAACTTGTTCTATTCAGAAATCTGATCTTCTGACTTTCTTTTGATTGAATATCTTGCGTATGAAAACTCTGTATATAGTGAGAGATCCCTCTCTGAATTATCCGCCAATTAGCTTACTGCATGCCTATTGAGTTACAAGTGGTTTCCATTTTCATAAATTGAGTTTCCCTCATCTTTATCATGATAATGGGGCTTGTGGTTGTTGTTGATATGTATATATTCAATTAGAATTACTCATTGTATATCACATGGATGTAAGGATGAAAAATAGAACTTGGGGATGCATAAAAACAACCCTCATTTTCATAGATAAATTCATAAAATCCAAAATCCAAAGAAAATATATTACGGTTACACATTACAATTTACAATTGTCATAAGGAAAAGAAAATCACTTACTTGAGAAAACTGTAGTTGTGGAAGCAATATAGCGTAGACACCACCCCAGGAACAAGAATGAACTACCGCTCAAGCAACAACCATACCTGTAAATTCCTAAGTTAGACCAAACCCTAAAATATCCAAGGTAAAAAACTCTTGAAGAAAAACTACAACAATAGAGTTTACCTCAATTTTCCATGCTGAAATTACCAAGGTTTCCATGCAAAAAAAATGAGACCACCCAACTATAAAAAATCCACCCTTACATGCAGAAAATTTTCAGAAAAGTGGTCAAAATGGGTACCAATATCCTTAAGAGAATGCTTGCCACAATTCATGGTTTGAGAAGAATTCCCGTACCATGGTACCATCCTATAGCTAGTTGGTTTGGATACCTATTCATGATTTCAGTTTTCTTTAATCTTTCTTGAGGAGAAAGATACATGCCTGCCAAAATAGGATTTTTCACCAATGGATGCAAAAATGGTTAAGTAGCCTCATAAATATGCACGCCCTAAATTATGGGTTAGATTAAATTCCCATAGTACATGGGGGTCTTGTATATTGGTATTCAGCCTACCCGACCATGTCTTCATATTGTCTTGGAAGTGGATGAAGAAATAGTTATAGACCTTCCAAAAGGGCGTTTTAGGTAGATTAGACCAAAATGAGAAATTTGTCCAAGTATGGAATTGCTGTTAAATCTACCCAAGTGGCTTTAAGGAAATTCCCTCCATGCCTCATGGGATGATGTGAAAAATGTATTGAGAATGTGAGTCTATAGAGTGTTGTATGGATCATACAACCATGTCACTTCCCTCACCAAACTACAATGTATATTTAAAAAAGAATTGGTCCCAGTAACCTTAGTCAAAATTTGTCGCAACAGCCTTAAGAGAATTCTTGTCACAATTCATGGTTTCAGAAGAATGCTCGCACCATGGTACCGTCCTATGGCTAGTTGGTTTGGATACCTATTCATGATTTGAGTTTGCTTTATTCTTTCTTGAGGAGAAATATATATATGTCTTGTGGAAAGAGTCATGTTGTCTATATTACAATACTGTTGCCTCACTGATGTCGAAACTTGTGTTTGTATTTCAGACTAGATAGTTGACTCCATTTCTCAATAGTCCCTTCCATGATTCCCCCACTAGACTTTATAAAATAAAACTTGTTCTATTTATAAATATAACCTTCTGACTTGTCTTTGATTGAATATCTTGCGTATGAAAACTCTATAATAGTGAGAGATCCCTCTCTTAATTATCCACCAATTAGCTTACTGCATGCCTATTGAGTTACAAATGGTTTCCATTTTCATGATAATGGGGCTTGTGGTTGTTGTTGATATGTATATATTCAATTAGAATTACTCATTGTATATCACATGGAAGTAAGGATGAAAAATAGAACTTGGGGATGCATAACAACAACCCTCATTCTCATAGATAAATTCATAAAAGCTAAAAGCCAAATAAAATATATCAGGGTTACACATTACAATTTACAATTGTCATAAGGAAAATAAAATCACTTACTTGATCCAACTGTAGTTGTGGAATCAAGATAGCGTAGACACCACCCCGTGAACAAGAATGAACCATCACTCTAGCAACAACCGTACCTGCAAATGCCTAAGTTAGACCAAACCCTAAAATATCCAAGGTAAAAAAATCTTGAAGAAAAACTACAACAATAGAGTTTACCTTGAGATGCCATGCCGAAATTACCAAGGTTTCCATGTGAAAAACAATGAGACCACCCAACTATAAAAAATCCACCCTTCCATGACGAAAATTTTCAGAAAAGTGGTCAACATTGGTCCCAACATCCTTAAGAGAATTGGTCCTAGCAGCCTTAGTAAAAAATGGTACCAACAACCTTAAGAGAATTCCCACCACAATTCATGGTTTGAGAAGAATTCCCACACCATGGTACCATCCAATAGCTATTTTCTTTGGATACCTAATCATGATTTGAGTTTGCTTTAATCTTTCTTGAAGAGAAAGATACAGGCCTGCCAGGACAGGATTTTTCACCAGTGGGTGCAAAAATGGCTAAGTAGCCTCAGAAAAATGCCTGCCCTATATGGGTTAGAGTAAATGCCCATAGCACATGAGGGTCTTGTAGATTTTTCTTTGGCCTACCTGACCATGTATTCATATTGTCTTGGAAGTGGATGAAGAAACAATTATGGACCTTCGAAAAGGGTGTTTTACACAGATTAGACCAAATTGAGAAATTTGTCGAAGTATGGAATTGGTGTTAAATATGCCCAACTGGCCTTAAGAAAATTCCCTCCATGCCTCATAGGATGATATAAAAAATGTATTTAGAATGCAAGTATCTAAAGGGTTTTATGGAGCATACAACCATGTCACTTGCCTCACCAAACTACAACATATATTTAAGGAAGGCATTAGAGGAAATTTCAACTCAAAATGGGCCTTTTAACTCTAATTCAAACTCCATGTCAGCATGTGTTAGCCAATGAAATTTATTTAAATTTTAAATACCGTATAGGTCTTAAACAATTTTTTAATATAAATTTTGGGATAGGTATCATAAAAAAAGAATACTCTTTTTTTTTGTATTTTTGTCATATCTCCTTGTGTTTTTACTCAAATTTTGATCGGGAGAGATCGTTGGATGCAGAACTAAATTCCACATCCAACGAGTACCCACTTGGAATACTTTAGATGGACCCCGCTACCCCAAAAACAAGAAATACCTGAAACAACATGGTGATGACATCATCATCACATTTTTCAGGTATTTCATATTTTTCAGGTAGTAGGGTCCATGAAAAGTATACCGAGTGGGTACATGTTGGATGCAGAATTTAATTCTACATCTAACGAGCTCTCCTAATTGAAATTTGTGTAAAAACACAGGGAGATATGTCAAAAATACAAACAAAAAAGTAGTTTTCTCTTTTCTTCCTCCAAAATTAATAAATATTATTTTATTATTTTAACTATTATTTTATTAATTTTCCTTAGGATGCCCATTTTCAGTTGAAATTTCCTCTAATGATTGGTCCCAACAGCCTTAGTCAAAATTGGTCCTAGCAGGCTTAAGAGAATGCCCGCCACAATTCATGGTTCGAGAAGAATACCCACACCATGGTACCGTCCTATGGCTAGTTGGTTTGGATACCTATTCATGCTTTGATTTTTATTTAATATTTCCTGAGGAGAAAGATACAGGCCTTCCAAAATAGGGTGTTTCACTAGTGGATACAAAACTGGCTAACTAGCCTCAAAAAGATGCCCGCCCTAAATTATCGGTTAGAGTAAATGCCCGCAGCACATGGGGGTCTTGTAGATTGGTCTTCGGCCTACATGAACATTTCTTCAGATTGTCTTGGAAGTGGATGAAGAAATATTTATGGACCTGCCAAAAGGGTGTTCTAGGTAGATTCGACCAAATTGAGAAATTTGTCTAAGTATGGAATTGGTGTTAAATCTACGCAAGCGGCCTTAAGGAAATGCCCGCCATGCCTCATAGGATGATGTGAAAAATGCAATGAGAATGTGAGTATCTATAGTATTGTATGGAGCATACAACCATGTCACTTTCCTCACCAAACTACAACATATATTTAAGGAAGAATTGGTCCCAGCAGCCTTAGTCAAAATTGGTCCCGGCAACCTTAAGAGAATGCCCACCACAATTCATGGTTTGAGAAGAATGCCTGCACCATGGTACCTTCCTATGGCTATTTGTTTTATATACCTATTCATGATTTGAGTTTGTTTTAATCTTTCTTGAGGAGAAAGATACAGGCCTACCAAAACAGGGTGTTTCACCGATGGATGCAAAAATGGCTAAGTAGCCTCAGAAAGATGCCCTCCCTAAATTATGGGTTAGAGTAAATGCCCGCAACACATGGGGGTATTATATATTTTTCTTCGGCCTACCTGAACATCTATTTATATTGTATTGGAAGGAGATGAAGAAAAATTTATGGATCTGCCAAAAGGGTGTTTTAGGCAGATTAGTCCAAATTGAGAAATTTGTCCAAGTATGGACGTGGTGTTAAATCTGCCCAAGTGGCCTTAAGGAAATTCCTACCATGCCTCATATGATGATGTGAAAAATGTATTGAGAATGTGATTCTATAGAGTGTTGTATGGATCATACAACCATGTCACTTTCCTCACCAAACTACAACATATATTTAAGGAAGAATTGGTCCCAACAGCCTTAGTCAAAATTGGTCCCAACAACCTTAACAGAATGCCCGCCACAATTCATGGTTTGAGAAGAATGGCAACACCATGGTACCATAAAATGGATAGTTGGTTTGGATACCTATTCATGATTTGATTTTTCATTAGTATTTCTTGTGGAGAAAGATACAGTACTTCCAAAACCGCATGTTTCACCGATGGATGCAAAAATGGCTAAGTAGCCTCGGAAATATGCATGCCCTATATAATGGGTTAGAGTAAATGCCTGCGGAACATGGGGATCTTGTATATTGGTCTTCATCCTACCTGACCATGTCTTCATATTTTCTTTGAAGTGGATGAAGAAAAATTTATGGACCTCCCAAAAGGGTGTTTTAGGCAGATTAGTCCAAATTGAGAAATGTTTCTAAGTATGGAATTGCTGTTAAATCTACCCAAGTTGCCTTAAGGAGTTTGAGAGGTCAGTTGGAAATTCCCACCAAGGGTTTTCTTTGTACAAGTAAATTCATCAAATGTAATGGATCCATTCTTTGGTAATTTTTCCATCTGCTCATGACTTCAGGTCTCCATAGGGTGTTCACACATGTGAAATAGGAGTCTACGAAAATAGGAAGAAATATGTTTTGATGCTCAAAATAAGTTAA
Organism: Pseudotsuga menziesii; assembly: GCA_001517045.1. Lineage (NCBI taxonomy): Eukaryota > Viridiplantae > Streptophyta > Pinopsida > Pinales > Pinaceae > Pseudotsuga > Pseudotsuga menziesii. Next base: position 224,613 of record LPNX010571216.1, read on the forward strand.
GAATCTATTTTTATATGCCCACCAGAGGCTCACATTGTCTCAGTAAATTCTAAGGGTGACATGGTCTTGTTTCCTAGTTGACTGGCTATCCAGCCATACCTTTTGTTTGCTTAGTGATGGTCAGATAACAAAAATATGAGTCTCATGATGTGATGAGGTTGGAAAGACACATGATGGTTTCGTAATGTCTAATTATGTCTTTTTTACATTCAGATAGTGGTTTTCAAGAGTATGATAATGTTGGGAATTTGACTAAGTGATGAAAAACTACCCTAAAGTAGCTGCATTATGAAAATGTCCACAATAATTCATTACAAGAAGAAAATTCCCATCGAGGAGAGACAAAGAAGCTTCATAGGATGAAAGTGGTCTGGATGGAAGCACCATGTTCGCCTCTACTAATTGGGTGTCTCACACCTCAAATTGGATGAAAATAAAAATCTCATCATGTTGACCTGTGGTTTGATAAAAATTCAGGTAAAAATGCGTAAGTGACCTCAGTAAAATGCCTGCCATTTCCAGTAGTTGATGGATTAAATTGTTCTTAGGGTATGGGTCTCTAGAGTGTTGATTGGTGCATCTAACAACATCATTATTTTGTCGAAAAACTCTCTGAAGATGAAGTTACCAGTATGCCAAAAGTGCCCTCCGGCTTGTTTTGCTCCAGTCCAGTAAAATGCCCGCCCAACTCAGAAGAAAATGAGTCTGAAGGAGAAATCAGTTTGGTTGTGATGAATGGGATGTAGTACATCATATGGTATAATTGGTTCAGGATTTGGTTAAAATAAAAATCCATCATGTTGACTTAGGTTTTTATAATTTTGTCCAACTCGTAAATCTGTAGTTTAAAATGTTATTTTCAAATGCCCACCAGATGATGTTTGTGTGTCAATTAATTCATCAAATGACATGTATTGTTTTCTTGTTGAAGAGTTTATCGAGTCATGGTTTCAGTTTTCCCTATGGAGGTCACATCAGTGAAAAATTAACCTTCCATTTTAAAAAAAAACCCATGTTCACACAACGTATGAACTTGCCCTCACATAGCTAAAAAATATCTAATAAAAAAAAATTTCAGATGCCCACACAAGTGAGATATTTAAATAGATATTACTCAACCATTCGATTAAAAAAAGTTGAAATAAATAAGAGACATAAACAAAATAGAGTTTGTTATTTAATTAACATACATAAATTTAATTTATTTCGAAGAGATTGATGCTTTCTTTAACAACCTACAAGCAGTCTCATATTGATCACTAAAAACATTAGATTCAGAGGTGAATTATCTATAGTGTTATCTTATATGTCAATAAATACAAAACTCCATCATACAAAAAGAAATCATTAAATTTCTATAAATACATATATACATTGATATGCCAACTAAAAATCATTTTTCATTATATGTCGATCAATACAAAACTCCATCATAAATTTTTTTTTCATTAACTATTGATAAATACATATATACATTGATTTATATATGTCTAGCATGTTTCAGAGATGGCTGTAATCCATCCTCTTGAGCGGAAGACAAATCTCTCTTGCCTTTCGTAGAAGACTGTAATTGTACTAGAGTTGGACATGGCACTTATTGCGATTTCTTTTCAAGCTCTTTAACTCTCTCAGAAGCCTTTTTTTTAATTTTCAACAAAACATTTTTTCCGCCATCAGTTTTCTCAACATTTCCATTTTTTTCTTATACTTTGTTGATTCATGTTCTTCCTTGACCTCCAATTTGTCTCTCGTATGTTTCAACTGACTTTTAACTTCAATCAATTCACGTTTCAGATTATGTATTTCTTTCTATTGCTCTTTTTTCCTCAACTCTGTCTCGTTGGGAAGGATAGTAATTTCAGTCATCGTAGAAGCTGGCCGTTTTAATTCCTTCTCCAAATCAGCAATTGTGGATTTAAGTGTTTGAATTTCCATATCACATCCCAAATGTTGAACTTTTCTACCTTCTATGAGTTTTGATTCCATCTCCCTTTTTTTTTCATCTTTACTGGCCATCTTCTCTTTCATGTCTTTATGTAATGGTGAAGAGACATACAAATCACCTAGTGCAAGGCTCACTGAGAAGATTTCTTGTAGCATCTTCTCTCATCTTGCTAAAGAATTCTCTCGCTCTTCTAAGGAAATTGTACCTCTAGGTGTATTTTTCCTTCTTCCCTTACCCTTACCCTTACCATTGTCTCCTTTGGTACCCTTACCTTCATCCTCACCACCTTCTTCACTGGAAATTTGTTTTCCTCTAATCTGTTTTTTAAGTTTTAAAGTTTCAGAGACCCTTGCTAACCTTGTTCCTTTCAGCTTATCAGCTTGCCTATAAATGTTTTTTCTCAAATTGGAAATTATTGATTCTAATTCTCCAACTTTTCTTCCATGGCTTCCCTCCCACTCTTTCAACTTCAACCGATATTCTTCTACTACTTGTTCATATTCTTTAATTTCATTCTCCATTACCTATAAAGGACCCATTTCTATCCTCACTGGTGGTACATTGAGAACATGTAGTCTTTTTTCAACTCTTCTTTGAGTTCACTCACTTCAGCATTAGCTTTTTACAAAGCCTCTTCATACGCAACTCTCACAGACTGAATTTCTTTTTCAGCAACATCAGTGTGTTTATCTACTTCTTTAGATAACAATTTAACCATTTCTTCTTTCCCTTTTATAATTTTGTCTGCTCTGAAATGATTATCCACAACTTTCTTCTGCAACACTGCTATCTATTTTAGGCATTGTAAAACATTATCATCTTTTCTCAGGCACTCTTCTGCCCAATTGAATATATAGGAATATTGCTCCTTGAAATTCTCCATTTTATCATATAGGATGAACCCGTACCTACTATCAAATGTATACGATGCAATGTCTAGATGAATAGTGGAAGCCCTTGATTTTGATTTAGAAGAACAATCATACTCAATTACCAACTGTTTAGGAGGAATTATATCAAGAATGTATTGAGGAATGGAAAAGTGAGCATTAGTTTGTTCCATTTCGTTGCCTTTCACCTCCTCCCAATGAACTCTATCTACATGCCCCTTAAACTCTTTCAAAGTTATGATAGCACTAATTTCATCATTTGTATCCAAATTAGGATAATTTACTCATAATTTCCCATGGTGCTCAGGACTTGGTACTGGCGATTCCTCATTCTGTTCAGTAGGATGTAATGGTAATTCCCCATGGTGCTCAAAATATTGTACTAATTCCTCATTCTATTGAGGAGACTGTAGTGGCAATTCCTCATAATGTTCCCTTCTTTTACATTTCTTAGTGTATGTTTTATGAACAGGTGGTTTTGGAAAAGATATTTTTCGATGCTCATTGATATCACCAATCTCTGTTTCAGTAGCATGGGGTCAACATAAATCAATAATTTTTTGAAGTGTGCCTAGGAAACTAAATTTAACCTTCCTTAATTGGATTTCTTGTAGGGAAGAGTGGAGTTTCTTAGCCAGTAGATAAGGAATATCTACAGGTATATCTTCTACCCAATCTATCACTACCCGCATACATTGACCCAAAGTGTCAACCCTATGATCATTTAGAATTTTCCTAAGGACAATCTGAATAAAAGTTTTGTATATTTCGAGATGGATACCTTGCATTTTTAAACCATTCCTCAGAACATTTACTTCTCGCCCACAAATTTTAGTGGCCATCTGGTTCTTCTCTTGTCTGGGGGTTTTCCTTGAGCTTAACATCGCTCCACCTCTACATGAAATATTTGTAGCTCGGGAAACCAAATCAGGGTCAAGGTATAACCGCTTCCAAAAACTTATGATTTCCATATTCCCAGCATCATATTTCGAAATTGCCTCTTCTACCTCCTCATCAACATAGCTAAACATTCCCCACCGAAAGTTGAAAACTTCTACTTTCCTCAGGATAGTTTCCATACCTGGTGACCACATCTTTTCATCTCTCCATGCATCATATTTCTCCTGGAATTTTTTTACTATTACCCTACCATCTATGGACGACTGTGTTTCAACTAGGGTTTCAGAGGAGGATGCCCGCATTTCAGTTGTGCTCGTCATGCTAGACGACCCTATTTGAAGTTTTCCCATGGTTATCTAGGTTTGAAGCGGAGGTGAGGTGATGCATGGATATTGTATTTCAGGCTCACAAATTTTGGCTACAAAGAGGTTTTCAACAAAAAATCAACAGTTTGCTTGGGTATGCACTTTGGAAATAAAAACATATAAAAAAGGCATTTGGAAATAAAAACATATAAAGATCATCATGACATAAAAGATATAAACATGTGCCTCTACTCTTCAACAATTAAATATCATTCATGATATTCTTCTTCATCCAACTCAACATCTGTATCAGGATCTGGTTCAAAGTACATATTCATGAAAGGCTCATTCACATAAACATCATCATCAATGGCATATTCTATAATATATTCATCTACATCGTCAATGAGATCATAGTCTACTACATTTCGATGATCAACCTCTTCAACTTCTTCATCGAACAATCAACTACAGCCACTTGCTCCTGATCTGAGAGAATAAAAGAATACAATTAATAAAATAGTGAATACCAATAAGGAAATATATTAAACAAGTGGAATAAGCAACAAAGTTGCTTAGTACCTGCCTCCTAAGAAGAGATTTAAAATATATAGCAATAGGATAATTTTGCTATAAAAATATATGATAAAACAAATATAATTACAATTTGAAAGAAATTAAAACAAAAATGAATTAAAAAATGTCCATTTAAATACGATATAGGTTATTGCAATGTAGCATAAAACAAGCATATTCAAGCTTCCTTACATACTTCTAGTAATATTCTTGACTTATGTTATAAAAGTATGCAAGTTTCTTTATAGACTAGCATAAATAGGAAATCAACAGAATTCAAGGCTTCTTGAACACAGTCGCCATTTTACGATTTGACCTTTCAACATTTTTATGTGATTCTAGTTCATATTTTTCCACCCAAATTCTACAAAAAACTTACAGGGTTGAAAATCTCTGTCTTCTTTTGAGGGAATGAGATCTTCCAAGGATGGCATGGCTATCAATCGTAACTAATGGAATTAGCAGACGTTGATCTAGTTCTCCCAGAGATATTGAAACAACGACAACTTTGTGGAATTGTTAGTTCCTCATCATCAAGCAAACATGGGAAGCGCATGGCACATACCAGTAGATTATGTTACCTAAATTTGTTTAGATGTCTAAAAAACAAATTGTCGCAGGGCCATGGTTTGGCACAACCGAATATTTAAGTTGCCATGTAACATCGGGGAAAATGTTAATTATTGGCTAAGGAAACAGCTACCGACTAAATTGACCGACAAGAATGTAAAAGCCAAGACTCTTTAATTAATTGGATCTGAATACGAATATGAAACATGTGTGTGGAATGCAAGAAATTGTTTTGTTGACCTACTTCTTTGGAACTTTCATGACACGGTATTTCACTTTTGTGCACATTTTAGGGTTAACTAGCCAGCCAGAGAATGCTCTAAAGAAAGAGCCTGTCCTGCTAGGGTTCAAGAAGAAAAGAAACAAGGACGCAACTGGCCAAATTAGGACACATGGGGTTTAATCGAGTACCTAACGAGTCAAATTATAACCCTTAGGGTTTGTAACAAAAACAGAATGCGGCCGTGCCAAGCAAGCAATTGTGTTTTCTTTAGGGTTTGTGCTGGTGGTCAGCGACGTGTAAGAATGGAGGATTGAGATAAAATGATCCGTTGTGGAATTTCGACGAGCAGTTTCGCTTCTACACACCTCTTGAAAATTTAGGGAAATTTGCGTAATCAAATGTTTCACGGAGTTGGGACTGAAGATGATTTGGTGTGGAGTAAAGATCAAAATAGGAATTATGAATTATGATTGACAAAGTCTCATGCGGCCCCACACTAGGACAAGCGATCCATGCAAATTTTTGGCTGGGAAGAGTACTTTTTGTTTATTAAAGAATTTAAAAATCTTATATATATATAAATAAAGTCCATAAGGGACTTTCTTTTTGAGCTTGTGGTATATTTTAAAAAAAATCTAAAATAAGAATGCCCTTTTTTAGAACTTAAAATAATAAATTTTTATAAATGACTTAGCCTTAGGAGTGACCTTTCCAACACATTTTGATTTCAACTGGGACTCATGAACCCAAACTCAATAATATCCAATGGATTAAAAAGGAGAACAATCAAGGGTTGGAATCTATTGCAAATTCCCCCTTATATTTTTATTTTTGAAAAATTTTGATGGATGACAAAATTTTAGGTTAGTTGGGGCTCACATTTTATAATTGTTAAGTTTAATGATTTCCATGCTAACATCACCTATGGAGCTACCCAAATTCAATTGAAGTCACTCATTTCAAACCTAAATTTAAAAAGCATCCTTGCATCAAACTTTTCCTCCTCTATGGAATGTAAAACTAGAGTAGATGAAGGAAATGACACTTATGTGCAAGATGTTCATCCTTTCTGAGGGTGCAAGATTTATTCTTCTTTATAGATTAACATGAAGAGTGAATATTAAGAGTCTTCGATGGTGGTTCCTTCAATACCTTTGGACATGGAATTCAATACTTTTCTCCAAGCAATTGGAGAAATTGTTCAGGAATTCGATGATATTTTCAGTATTAATTTTATTAGCTCTCTCAATATGCTTTGAGTCATCATATGTTAACCCATGTAAGTCCATCCTCTTGATCTCCTTAATTACAAGAAGAATAATTTCAAGATTAGTTTTGTTACCAATAGCCACATCTCCCATTTTCTCCTTTACCATTGTCCCTTACCCTTGATTCTTTCTATTGTCCAAAATCCCTTCTCCTTTACACTTAGGCTTGAATCTTTCCATCGTCTTACTTACCTTTTCCTATTTAAAACTCCTTAATTGCAAATAAAGGCCTTAATTGCAAATAGTGTAAGTTTTAAATTTTAAAAAGTATGATTGAGAACACTCCACACTTTACTTTAAAAGCTCGTTCATTTTTATAAGGCTATTGTCCCCCTAAAAACAAGTGTAAAAGCCTATTAATTCTCTTCTCATATGAAAGAAGCTACTAATTTTTATAAGGCAATTGTCCCCCTAAAAAAAAGTGTATAAGTTTATTAATTCTCTTCTCATATGGAAGAAGCTACTAATTTTTATAAGGCAATTGTCCCCCTAAAAACAAGTGTAAAAGCTTTTTAATTCTCTTCTCATATGGAAGAAGCTACTAATTTTTATAAGGCAATTGTCCCCCTAAAAACAAGTGTAAAAGCTTTTTAATTCTCTTCTCATATGGAAGAAGCTACTAGTCGCTGCCAAAATAATTTCAAATACTTAAAAAATTGAAATTAAGTTTTTTTTTATAATATTTTACGAAGTCGACTAAAATTTAATTGATATTGAGAGATTGAAAGGATACGCCTTAATTATATAAATCCAAATTTCATGTCAGTAAGGAATGTGGAATGTGAATGCATAGGAATGTTTTAATTACATTGTGGGAGAAATTGGCACTCTTTACTTGTGGACTCTTTCTTTGTATTGGTGTGCATAGTCACATGACATCTCGGAAGGCTTGTGATATTCGCTGAAAGAAAACGGAGTTGGAGTGGTTTGAATGAAGTGAAGACTTGTGCAGTTGTTGTGAATGTCAATCCTTTCCTCTTTATGAGCCATTACTTATAGAACCGATGCTAAAACTTATGCGGTTGTTGTGAATGTCAATCCTTTCCTCTCTTATGAGAGAGTACTTACAGATTCGATGCTCGGAAGAAACATTACAAAGTGGCAGTCGATTCAGTAGAGGCCCGTAGCAAGCGAGAGGAAAACATGGTGGAGATTCAAAAGTCTAAAAGGGAGGAAACTCTGCTCAAAAAACATAGAGAAGCCCTGAATTCTCAGCCCTCGAGTGGATATGATCAAAGGATTTCCCTTGATGAAAAGGTAAATTTTCTATGATTAGCAATATATGTTTACTAGGAGTTTACCATCACTATCATCCTTACTAATTTACTGCATACGCAAATACTTAACAATAATTTGTATGAATATAATTCCAATCTGTTATTTTCGGTGCAGTTGCAGTCTTTGCTAGCAGTTGTTGTTGCGCTTGCTTCTAATGACATTCGAGCAAAGGAGGCCACTTTTATTCATCTACGAGAATTGTTAAGCATTGGTCAGATTCTTTTTCATGCTACTATTCACCTACGATAATGTTGTGTATCAGAAATGGAAAACAGATCATAATTTTATGTCAATCCTTACTAATGTCTTCTTTATGCAGAAAGTAATCCTTCAATCGATGCTGTCGTCGAATCTGGTGTAGTTCCCCTTCTTGTCGATATTCTCAGGAGGGCGGATATGCCTCAGCTTCAGGTAAAATGCAATTGCTATATTGATTTATAAATATGATAAAATAAATAATTCAATGGAGAGGTTCGATCTCGTTTGGGTCCTGAGAGTTGAATATAGCTAGTTATTTTAGAATTATTGTTTTGATAGTTGATAGCTTGTTATCATAAATGATAATACAGTTCGAGGCAACTTGGGCTTTGACAATTATAGTATCGGGAAACACTGAACATACAAATCTTGTAATTTACTACGGAGCATTGCCATTATTTGTGGAGATTCTTATGTCTGTGGATGATGATTTTCGAGAACATGTACATAATTTTGTCAATTATCTTACTATCTTCTATGCATTTGAATTTCAACAATAAAACTACTTCTCACTTTGAGTTCAACTGCTGTTGCAATAAGGCTGTTTGGGATTTGGGAAATATTGCTAGAGACTCTGCAGAATATAGGGATATGGTACTCGCTCATGGAGCATTATGGCATGTGCTTGCCCAGTTTCAGAAGAATGTAACAATTTCAATGATCAGAACAGCTGCATGGACTCTCTCAAACTTTTCTAGTGGGAAACCCGAACCTCAATTTCATCAAGTAAGCAGAATCTATTTTATTGTCTAGCTCTAGCTCTTTGTGATTGGTAGATTTGACTATTTTTTACAATGATTGGGCGTTTAATAAATTTTAATTGTATGGTAAATTTTCAAGTGTGTTTCACTGGGTGGGAAATCTGTGCATGTTGTAGTACTCCATGTCTTACAAAGTTGAACATGGAAATCTATGATCAGAGTTAGAATTTAATAGCATCAAGAGTTTCTGCCTTTTGCTTATCGATTTCAGGTGAAATATGCATTGCCTACCCCGGAGTGGCTTCTCCATATAGAAGAAGAGGAAGTATTGGCATCTACATGCTGGGCTCTATCATATATTTCCGATGGCCCCAATGAGAATATTCAAGAAATAATTGATGCTGGCATTTTCCCAAAGTTGGTGGAGCTTCTGTCATGAGTATACACACATAAATATAAGCACTCTTGGTATTTATATATAACTCAATAAATATAAGAACTTAGTATTTATAAGTAACTTAATACATATAGTTTCATGGTTAATTTAAATTTGGTGTTAAGTTCAGTTTATGTTAATTTTTAAATTCCAGCGTCACTATTATTTTATACATAAGGTCCTCAGTGTATTAATCGAAATGAACTGTTCACAGGCATTCTTCACCATTTGTTGTTACTCCTGCTTTAAAGGCAGTGGGAAATCTTGTCACTCGCGATGATGTGCAAACTCAGCTGTTACTTCAAACATTTTTCACACTTCTTCCAAATAATTATACAATACATTTGTTATTTTGCATCTGTTGAATGCATTTTCGGCTATGATAAACTGTCTGACATAATACAAAGAGTCCAAATTCAAACACAGTGGATTTACTTTATTGTTTATTTTGTGCAGGTTGGTATTGACAATAAGGTTCAAACACGATTTACTTTATTGTTTATCTTATATTTTGTTGTGTGCAGGTTGTTATTGACAATAAGGTTCTCCCTCACCTTTTGGATCTTCTCACAAATAAGAGGACAAAGAAAACCGTAATAGGACATACATGATGGATAATCTCCAATGTTACTGCAGGAACAACAAAGCAACTTCAGGTGGGAATCGTTTTGGATTTATAGTGTTACTCGCTACCATTGTCATATTTCCAGTGTAACATAACTCACGCTTTTGTTTTAATGGACTACACTCATTTTCATTGCAGGCTGTGATCAATGCAAATATATTTCCCCCACTTTTATCTCTGCTAGAAAATGCTGAATTCAATATAAATAGAGACGTAGTGTGGGCGGTTTCAAATGCAATTGCTTCTGCAAGCGAGGAACAGATAAAGTACGAAACTTTTATAATTTCTTCGCGTGTGTAATTTTCTGCATCCATCGTCTTAAGGTCGATAACATGAGCCCTTTTCTATTACAGATACCTTGTGATTCAGGGTTGCAGCAAGCCACTTTGTGATCTTCTAACCTGCCAGGATTCAAGGACTATAACAGTCTGCCTTCATGGTCTAGAAAAAATACTGAGAGTTGACGAGACTGAAAAGAATGAAGGCATCTCTGAAGTTAATGTATATGTGAGCATAATTGAGGACGCTGGTGGCTTTGATAATATTGAGTTATTACAAATTCATGAAAACACACAGGTCTATAGAGAAGCAGTCAAGATCCTTAACAATGGTTTCGTCGAGGAAGATGATGATCACGTGCTAACCATGTATGATACACCTCAGTGTGCAGAAGTTTCACCTGGTGGTTTTAATTTCATGTAGAAAGATGGATAATGTTGTTGTATATTGTAGGAATTTTGTGTATATTGTTAGAAATGCTGCATAAAGTTCTATGTGATTGTTGATACATCCTTCTCACAGCTTTATCGGTTCCTTAGGAATCATGGCTTTAAGTTAGGCTCTAAGTTATTAGGTTCTTTTGATTTCATCTAGTAGGAAAGATCGAACGAAAGATTGATAAGTACACTTAATTTGCTTGGCTTGCAGAGGAATTTCTGTCGCACTAATTCTGCTCTGCTCACCGGTCGACGGTGATGCTTCGCTTTTCGTTCCTTTCCTTTGCATTGTACGCAAAACTGTGATAAGATTTAGTTTCGTTGCAATGCGGACCTAACAACCACTACTTCCCAAGCATTGTGGACTTTGTGGTTACAGTAACTTGATGTGCAATCTGTGTTTGTCCTGGCGTTCCTACGTCTTGTTCTTGTGCACAATTGTCCTTTGCCATTCATATCGAGGCCAGGAAAGCGGATTCAGCCGCAGTTTACGAGTTGGATCTTTGTATTCTTTAGTGTTCTATCAAATTGATATTTATTAATGTAGTCCTAAATATCTTAAATCCCGAATGCTGATCGTTTCTTTGCCCTCAAGACTGGCTATATCTAGCCTCACGGAGCATTGGCGCCTCCAATTTATATAGAGTCTAGACACATATCTAGGGCTTGCTGATCGAAGCCTCTGAACCGCGTTTTAATGGAAAAGATGCTAATCCGAAGGACTAGAACATTTTCTTTCTTTCTATTTGCAAGCATTCTGGTTTCGATCCAGCTGAGCATGACTGGCGTGGTGGCCACTAGAATCATCTGGGACATGAAATTTAACTTTAAATTGAATAATTATGCGAGAGACGATCCTAGTTTCACCAAGCTTCCCAGCATTCTGCTAGACCGGCTGCATATACCACGCCGATCGTCGACCCTGCCGGTTTTCCAAGAAGCTCCGGCGTTTCGAAATGGTAAAGAATGCATCATCTTGGCACCTTCGTCGTGGAGATCAGGCTATTCTCAACTTCAAGAAGAAGAAGATGATGATATAGATCTATGTGATAGCACGGCCGTGCATATAGCCATGATGCTGGACGCTGCTTATCTGAGAGGATTGGTCGCTGGAATTCTATCGATTCTCCAACATGCTGCTTGTCTCGAGAATGTAGTCTTCCATTTCATGGTGTCTGAGCGCCAACGTGATCTCAAGGCTACACTTCAGGCGACTTTTCCATACTTGCGCTTCATATTATATCACTTTGACTTGGGAGAATAATTTACCTCGACTCCGATTTAGTTTTTGTGGATGACATTACCAAGCTAATGCACCCTCGTCTCATGGCCCGAGGTCTGAAAAAAACCAGAACAACTGGCTCCGATGGTACCACTTGCTATAACAGATGGCAATGGGATATAATTTTTATTTTTTTAATTTTATTATTATGATGTCATGTTGCCACATGTAAACTCAAATCCAGATACCGAATTCCAAAGTTTACATCATCTTCTATCCACCAATAAGTTGTTTACAATATAGTTTTTTAACAAAATTAAAAAAAATATTTTACAAATCCCTAAGTTATACTTTACAAAACAGATTTTAATTTTTTTGATAGAGAGCAACTAATACAAAGTCAAAAGAGTTTGACTTGCAATCAATTACAATATACCTGCTGAGGTAGGTATATAAATAACAATTACCTTAATGAATGTACGCCAATCATGTGTTTTAACCCCACCAGAATCACCTTTTTTCATTAAGATGTTCTTTATGTTATACGAAAACCCTGTCAAAAACCCGATTTTTCTGATGACCTCTTTTACAATATGGCTCTATTGCTCTATCAAGCACGAAGGAAGATGAATATTCTGTTGGTGGCCTTCACCATTAGAATTAATGATCACACTTTGCAATGCGTGATTAGCTTATTGGATGTCACTACAAATCTTTCCAATTCTTTCTTTGTCAATCCTTCCATCTAATATTCACCATAAAAATGATGTTATGTTCTTCCTGATATGCACTCTATCAAACAAATGAACTATTTGTAGGTGCTCGTAGTATGGCATCCTACTGAATTGCATCAGGTAAATTTTCATTCCTCATGGAAGCCCATTCGTGCCTTAACGACATTCATGAAACATCAATATAGGTACATAGTGCACTCAACACAATTCACTTAAAAAAACAAAGATTTATATAATATATGATACAAGTTGAATGTGATTGTCATTGATGTCAAAGGAGTTTAGTGAAAGACAAAAGGATAACCAAAGACATGATGGCAGGGTAAACTCGGTGAAAGACAAAGGAATGACAAAGGAAGTAATTACATGGCAAGTATGATGATGTGGCATGTATGGTGATGCTAGAAAGACACATAATGGTGTTCTGGTGCTATCAAGAAGACAGTCTTGTAATCTAACATCATTTTGGTAAAATATGGTAACTTTGTGAAACTTTGGAAATTGATTAAGTATGAAAAAGTAGTCAAAACTACTCTAAGAGAATGTTGGCCAAAATTCATGATTTTAATAGAATACCCACACCACTATATCAGGCTATATCTTGTTCAACTTGCTATCTATCCATGTTCTCGGTTTGCCTTAATTCTTTCTGAGGAGAAAGTTATAAGTCTTCCAAAATAGGGTTTCAGGATAAACCTTGGAGAAATTCTTGGACATGGCTAAGTGTTGGAAAATTGTTCCAGGTGTCATTTGATCCATGAAATTTGATAAATTTATTTTCACAAGGACATCCCTTGGCAGGCATTTCCAAATGACCTCTCAGGCAATTTTCTTGTGTTTCTCAATATGCAAAATAATATTTTTCCTACTTTTGGCAGATTGATATTTTTCATATGTGACCATTGTAATTCAGCCTAAAAGTATGGCTGGATAGCCATTTCAGAAAAGAACAAATACATGCCAATTTATGAACCTATTGACATACACCCAACATCTGGCAGACATTTGAAAGTGGTCTTCCAAACTGCTTATTGACACTTAAACAAATCTCTTCAAACCCCAAGTCACCAAGCTGATTTTATTTTTTTCATCAAAATTGGAGAGTGAGACATCCAAAACATGAGGAACATCTTACTGACTCAACCATGCCAATCTTTTCTCCTGCAACCTCATCATCTAACCTTGGCGGGCATTTTAGTGGGATAGTGCAAATGAAGGTGAGAGGCACTTTTGGCAGATTGATATCTTCCTCCTCAGAGTCTGTTTGGGAAATATGAAACCATGGTTGGATGCACCAACCAACATAATAGATCCTATCACTTTCATATAATTTGTCTCATCATCCTATGAGAGGTGGCACACATTTCCTTGAGGCCACTTAGGCAGATTTTACCAATAATTCCATACATAGACATTTTGTCCAAAACCTAAGGTGGATTTTTCATTTCACCCAAAACTTGAACTAATTCTACTATATGATTTATTACAACTTATTGAGCACACCTATTCTATTTTCACTCCCAACCTCATCTTCATTTTCCCTAGGCGGGCATTTTACTGAACTGTGGTGTAAGACGGCCTGAAACCCTATTTTGGCACATCCATATCTTCTTCCTCAAGCATTATAAAACCAATGTGAGAACATGTTTAGGTAGACAAAACATACACCTACATGATGACCATGTGGTGTGGTCATTTTCTTCAACCCACAAATTATGGCAGGTATTTCCCTATAGCAATTATGACTAATTTGACCAAAAATCCTTCTTTTGGGAGACCTGTATCTTCTTCTTCAAGGAGTTTTTCTAAGAACCGATGCCATGGTCAGATATATATTTCAACAAACTATGGGATGGCAGGTCATGGTGGGCATTTTCTTCTTCTTATGAATTATGGTGTTCATTTTCATAAGGCAACTGCTTTAGGGTATTTTTTCAACACTTGGTCAAAATACCCAAATTATCATGTCGTTACCAACTACTACCAGAATGTAAAAATGACATCATGAGACATTAGGACACCAACATGTGTTTTAAAACCTCATCACACATGCCATATCAACACTTCTTTTGTCATTAATGACCTCCTTTGACATCAATGACAACCATACTCAATAGTTTCCTTATGCTAATAAAATTCATAGGGTGACATCGATCTATTCCTTATTGAAGTGGTTATCTACCCATGATTTTATTTTTCCTTTTGATGGTCACATGTGCAAGAAATCAATCTACCAGAGTAGGAAAAATATTGTTTCGCATATTCATAAATTTGGCTAAGTATAGACCAATATTCCAACAATACATAAATAATTTGGCATACCTTGACAATTTCTATTATATTCCAAATTACATAGGTGAGGTGTCATTCTTCGTGGTTTTGTTTTATTCTCTTATTTACCATTGATTTTTTCTTTGTCTGTAGTTCAATAAATATGGTTCTTAGGTAGAAAGTGCCTATACTCATCAAACACTTCCTTTGCTAAACTCCTTGAATGACGATATTTTATCCTGGGACCGCAAGATGGACATACAAATTTACCCTTTGTTTGAAGACCTACAAGATATATGAATTAGTGTAGTGAATTAGAATTACCATTTAAAATAATGCATGATATTTTCAATAGATATATATAATATTAAAGAACAAAAGAAAGTAACAATATACCACAAAAATGTGTTAACCCAGGAGCATCATGAATTGTCCATCCAAGTATTCCATGGAATTGAAATCGTGTTTGCCCTATCAGTCTAGAGATGTCATACATAGTGACGCTAGCCCATAACTTCAACACCTCATCGATAAGAGGCTCAATATATCATTAGAGAAAATTTGGGGTCTAAAATGGGATTTATAAGAAAAAGTGTCAACAATAAGTTATTTTGAGTTGGAATTCAAGAACCAATATAATTCCAATAAAATGAGTCAACCATAATGGTTGAATTGACATAGTTGTCATAAATAAAACTACTTTTTTTGTTCGTATTTTCAACATATCTCCCTGTGTTTTTACTCAAATTTCGATTGGGAGAGCTTGTTGGATGAGGAATTTGATTTCGTATCCAACGAGTACCCACACTGCATACTTTTGACAGACCCCGCTACCCCAAAAATAAGAAATACCTGAAAAAATGTGATGATGACATCATCATCACATTTTTCCAGGTATTTCTTGTTTTTGGGGTAGCGGGGTCCATAAAAAGTATGCATTGTGGGTACTCATTGGATGAGGAATCAAATTCCACATCCATCGAGCTCTTCCGATCAAAATTTGAGTAAAAACACAAGGAGATATGTCAAAAGTACAAACACAAAAGTAGTTTTTTTCTTTTTTCCTCCAAAATTAATAAATATTATTTTATTATTTTAACTATTATTTTATTATTTTCCTTAGGAGGCCCATTTTAGACCCCAGAATTCCTCTAATGACGTTCATATATTTATCCTGGTACTTACCTAATTCGTCCAACAGACATGATTAATTATATTTACCTATATTTCGTTATATATAAAAGACAGAATTATCATGCATGAAAGAAGGAAATGAAATATTTAATGATTAGACTTTCAAGTAAAGAAATAAAAATTAATTAAATACCTGGAACAATCATTGCCAACATTGTGTGCTCTCCCTTGACCGACATTAGAGGAAATTTCAACTCAAAATGGGCCTTTTAACTCTAATTCAAATTCCATGTCATCATGTGTTAGCCAATGAAATTGATTTAAATTTGAAATACCGTATAGGTCTTAAACACCTTTTTAATATAAATTTGGGGATAGGTATCAAAAAAAAATACTACTTTTTTTGTTTGTATTTTCGACATATATCCCCATGTTTTTACTCAAATTGCGATTGGGAGATTTCATTTGATGTGGAATTAAATTCCGCATCCAGCGAGTCCCTACTCGGAATACTTTTGATGGACCCAGCTACCCCAGAAACAAGAAATAACTAAAAAAACGTGATGATGAGTAGCTAGGTCTGTCAAAATTATGCCGAGTGGGTACTCGTTGGATGCAGAATGAAATTCCGCATCCAACTAGGTCTCCCAATCGAAAATTGAGTAAAAACATGAGGAGATATTATTTTAACTATTATTTTTTTTTTTTTTTAGGAGGCCTATTTTAACATGAGAAGCTTATTGTTTATAACAAAAATAGTCCACACTGAGTAGGTAGAATGAAGCTCTCCAAATGGATTGAAACCATCAACTGCCAACAAAAGTTTAACATTGCGAGGTTCTTCTTTGAAAATTGGCCACTTTTCTTCGATGCACCTAAATGCAGACCCATCTGCAGGAATTCAAAAAACATCATCTTAAATTCTATTCTTTTCATGGAAATCCATAAACTGTGCTTTACTTTGACACCTGAACAACCACTGGATATGTGGAATAATCGGAATATAACGAAGAACTTTGTGAGGCACCTTTTTTGTCACTTTATCAGTTCGATACCTACTTGTTTGACATCATGGGAATTCATTTTCTAATGTATATTGTCCATAGGATATGATATGATCATTAGGACATGCATCAATAGCTTGATACTCCATTCCAAATTCTTTCATAATCACATATATCTCTCGATATGTGTGTGGTAAAATATTTGACGTTGGTAATAGAAATTCACCTAACAATCTACAAAATTCAAAATAATAAGTCAATGTAAACAATATTAATCATCAATATCCCATCCATACTTTACAAATTAGATAGCAATAGCAATATAGGAAAAACGTCAACCCTTTATGTACATGTGAACATGCAGACATAAATAATTAACAAATTACATACCTTAGTATTTATGTGAGACAGGTTTTTGATAAACCATTCAAAACCTTCAAGTTCACTAACAAAAATATAGTAGATAGAAGATTTTTTTTGAGCCTTCATAAAGAGGTTGATGTGCCTTCTCAAGTAGAGGAGCAATATCATGACTATCATCATGGTTCTCCTCATCCATTGGAGAAAATGTGTCTTGGATAAATATATGTATCTCATCTTCCTGATTTGTATCTCTAACATTATCTCCATCCATTTCGTCATTAAGAACTTGATCAGCTTCATTTCATGGTCATTGATGTAAGTGCTAGGGCCTCTCTAACATGGTGGTAGGTTGGTCCTCCCATTGTCATTGATGTAAGTGCCGGAGCTTTCTGACATGGTGGTAGTTTGGTCCTCCCATGGTTGTTGATTTAAATGTTGAAGATTTTCCTACATGGTGGTAGGTTGGTCCTCCCATGGTCGTTGATGTAAATGTTGAGCCTTTCCCGGATGGTGGTATATTTGTCCTCCCATGCCGATGGATGTAAGTCGTGTGTTATGTCTATCTGGGATGTGCTCCCTGTGAGGATGAACTGATATGAATATGATGAGGTAACAATAGGGTACATAGGTGTTGCAAGGCATGTAATCAGTCCTCATATGCTCCTTCAGGTTTTGCAGTGGCATATAATTAGTCCTAGGAGATCCTGTAGGTTTTACAAGAGGCATATAATAAGTCCTGGGATGTACCTACTTGATGGCTCACTCATAGAGATGATGAATACCTACATGGAGCCTAGGCCTACATCTAGCATGAAAAAGGGTTGGAACTGTAGAAACTTCTTGATGATAGATAGTATGGAATGATGATCAAATTGTAAGAATATTATAACATCAACTATTATGACGACTCTATGACTCGTTGATGATGACAATGTGATGAAGACCTGACCAGATGTGTAGAGAGAGAATACCTTCCTAGTTAAGAGGGATTGTTGATGTATTTGTATTTTTGAAAGATATTATGATGTATATTATCATTGAATGTTGTTGTATCCCCATTAGGGATGTGTGTCACCCCTTTACGGGATGTCTAAATTGCGCTTAGACCTTGAGGTACAACCTCCTTTGTAAATTGGGGCAATAGTCCCATGTGTAACATAATGTAATATGTAATTATGCTCTCTCTAGGAGAAGTGGGACCCATGTGAGATGACATGTAGGCTCAGGTCTTATATTTGGTGAGTGACTTGAAAGGGTATAAATAGGGAGGTGCTCTCCCTAATTTATACAACCTCACACACTCTCTAAAGTGCATGAGAGAGACAGAGACAGTCATAGGAGGAGATAAATATAGTTATTTAACATTTCTTATTATTGCTTTTTATCATCTTACTATTATGAATAAGTTTGTGTGGTTTTCTCCATTATGGTTTACCTGATGAAAATATTTGTGTCTTCTGTATATTTTATATCTTATGAATTTTGTTGTAATTGTTATTCTTTTAGATAAATATCCTAGATAATCTAATCAAATCTTAATAAAAACTAATGACATAGTCTAAAGTGTTTATAAAGAACCAATGAATATGGAAACACATAATAATCTCACGGAAGTGTAAAAAGATGCCCTGAGGGAATAGAGGAAGGAAGATGGAAAGTCTCTATTCTACATACACCAAGCCATGCATGAAAGTATACTCCCAAGAGTAGTAGCAGCAAATACCGTCCACATGACATATGGTATTTAGATTTATATTGTAGTAATCATATGACTGGTAATTCAATTTTTTTTCCATTCTAGATAAATCAGTTTAAACTAATATCACACTTGGAAATAATGTCCAAGTCACTATTTTGGGAAAAGTTATTGTCGGTATTCTAACCAAACAAGGGGGCATAAGGACATGCCTGATATTTATCATGTCAACAGACTTAAACATAGTTTGTTGAGCATTGGAAAACTGATACATAAAGGCTATAGAGTCTACATAGAAGATAATATTTATGTAATTAAAGACAAGCATCCAAGCCAGCAGTTGATGGAAAAGTGTCAATCACAAACCATCATTTGTTTCCATTAAGGATAATTCCAGACATAGAAAGAAAAACAAATACAGGAATTGCATTCAAATAAAAAAGAAAGGAAGAAGACAAACACTTTGACAAGATAGAAAATGACAACACTGATTTTCAAGCTGCATTTCAAACAGAAGTTCAGGAAGAATCCTAGTTGTGGCATTTCATATTTGGACATCTGAATTTTGGTGGGATGAAGCTACTGCACACAAAGAATATGGTAAAAGGATTTCCTTTGATCGAACAACCAAAAAGAGCTTGTGAAGGCTGCATTTTTTGCAGGCAACATAGAGAGAATTTTCTATTTTGAAAGTCATATAGAGCTCGAACACTACTTGATATTGTGAACTCTCATATTTATGGTCCGATGCAAACATCATCCATGGGTGGTTGCAATTATTTCCTTACTTTTATTGATGAATACTCAAGAAAAACATGGGTCTATTTTCTGAAACATAAATATGATGCATTTAGTTGTTTTCTGTAGTTCAAGGCACTCGTGGAGAACCACAGTGGACACCATATCAAAATATTAACGACATACAAAGGAAGTGAATATGTTTCAAATGAATTCCTATATTTCTACAAGATCTATGGAATACACAAGCAATTCAGTGCACGGTATAGACCTTTGCAGAACAATGTCGTAGAGAGAAAGAATAGAATAATTATAGAGATGGCGCGCAACATGATGGCGGCCAAGCATTTGTCAAATGAATATTGGTATGAGGCAGTAAAAATTGTTGTTTATATTATGAACCGGTGCGCGAGAAAGAGTGTGAAGAACAAAGTTCCTTAAGAAGCATGGACATGTATGAATCACAGTGTTTCTCATTTAAACGTTTTTGGTTGTGTTGCATATGCTCATGTTCTAGATGAGACGAGAAAGAAACTAGACAACAAGGGACAAAAATTGTAACATACCTCAAATTCTAGAAATTAAAAAAAGTATATATATAACCATATATCTTCGAACATATTAATAAAATACCTAATCGTTATGAGGCATTACAAAAAAATAGAGAGTTTAAAGCATAACCGTGGCCATATGAAATGATCATCATCTCCTTAAAATATTAGAAACCATTTTTCCAAAAAGAATAAATTTCCAAACAAAAACTCAAAAAGCTAAGTTACTATTCTTTCGCAAGAACCATTTCGTAGTTCTAATTCTACATTCTGCATTCCTCAATGTGGAATCCAAAATTATGTTAAACAAATTGTTTACCTTCTGCACCATTTCTTCTTTGAGGAATCAACCCTGACCATCGATCTTGACTTGATGAGGATTGCAGATTCCTGAAATTCCAGATTCTATTAAATTAATACTTAACGTTCCACATTTTGCATTCAACAAATGTAGATTGTGGGTTGTAGGTTGAGGAAACTCCAAATTCCCTCAACTTAATATTTTACTTCCCAGCTTCTACATTCCATATTTCGCAAATGCATATTGCGGGTTGCAAGTCACCAAAAATCCAAAATCCATGAACTTAATCTTTCACTTCTCGCCTTTCGCAAAGGCGGATTGTGGGTGGCAGGTTGTGGGTTGCGGACACTCCAAAATTCATGAACTTAATCTTTCACTTCCTGCCTTCGGCTTTCTGCATTCCCCAAAGGTATATTGCAGGTTGCAAGTTGCGGAAACTCCAAAATATGTTAACTTAATATTTTATAGTTTCTGCACCGTTGATTTCTTACAGCTTAAGTCCCAACCGTTCATCTAATCTTTTATGGATTCCTTAGTGGAACCTTCATGACCAATATCAGCGATTGATCTTCTTTTTGGATGCAATCTCGACCGTCAATCTACTTCTTTGCATATTTCACAATGAAATCTCCACGAATTTTATCAGTCGTTGATCTTCCTTGCAAATGCAATCTCTATCGTCGATCTACTTCTTTGCGGATCGACATCTAACTTTGTGGATTGTGGAAAGCGAGTTTCCTTACAAATTTTTGGAACTAAACCTCCCCAATCCGTCTTTCGCAACTTTTGCGAACCATTAATCTCGTCATGGATTTTATCTCGGCCATTGGTCTTCTAAATTTGTCGATCAACATTTGAATTTGTGGATTCAAGGTTTTCTAGTTTGATTTGGGGTTTTGAATTAATCTAAGCAAAACCAAACTGAAGATTAACTTGATGCTTAACCCTTCTTTATTTCCCTCTTATTTGTTCATAATTTTAACAGTCAAGCCCTAACTGTGCTAAGTTGATTAGGGATTTAGACAACAAATTTTTAAGGTTTCCTCTGTGTAAAAACAAAATATTTTTCTTCTATGGCATAGGCATAGTACAAATCTGCACTATAACAACATTACAAATTCAGTCCACATTCAATAAGCATACTTAGGTTGAGCAGAAACAATACGAATAAATAATGCCTAGATAAATGTAGGAATACACAGTACAGTCTAAAAAGGAACAAAGGATTCAATCCATTATATACATAATCATGAGTTCTAAATTATTCAAGCATCGATTCAAAACTATATCGACAACAACCATCTCTACCAACTTATGCTCAGAAGGAGTTATTAATCACTACATCAATATCATTGTACATATCTAATATACTTAAGAAAAATAGGGATATTTGGTCTATAGAAATGCATAACACTACTACTTGGAGATGTAAATGTACATAAACATTTCACATACACATCCTACTGTAACTAGAATTAGTCATATGAAAAAAAGAGTAGGAAATTGACACCAAGGATGGGAAAACAAAAGTGGGAGAGGTTGTTCCTCCCAACCAACTCCTAGAGTAGCCAAATTACTTGCTCCAGAACCCCTGATCCTGTTCGCTCAAACACAAGAGAAAAATATCTTAATGCACCATCTCTTGCATTACATAGATGTTAATCCCTGTCCAATGATATCCTCCTGTTGCTCATGGACAAATTATTAAATAGTATTTTTCCTAGGAATTCATCATTTATGAGCCTCCTGCTCTTTAGAAACTCAACTAGGAGTGCAAACCTAGATTTTGGGGATGATGCCTCCTACATCTTGTGTTCTCACTCGGTGGTCTTTGCCACTTGTCATTTCCCTCTTGTGGGTCAATGAACACTCTTTCAACAACTGCTTCCACTTTTGTTTTCATTCAACATATTTTATAAATAACGATTTTTTTATTACAGAATGTTATATTCTTGACTTTCCTGTCAAAGAATAATAAAATAATAATCAAAGTATTTTCCAGCAGAATTAATAATTATTAATTCAGGGGGTATTACATACACCCCTCATTAAAAGATAACACTGTCCTTGATGTTATAACTTTTTCTTTTATTCATCCATGCTATCGTCTTGGAATAAGTCTATATATGCCTCCTGCATATTACTTTCCAGCTCCCAAGTAGCTTCTTCCGGAATAAGGTGTTTCCATTGCACATTTACCTGACTGATGGTACAGTTCTGGAGTAAAAGTTCTATCCTATTGAGAATGCTCTTTGGTCCCACTTGGAACTCTCCCTTTGGTTCCACCTGGATTACATTCCAATCAATCACATGAGAACCATCATGAACACATCTATTCAATATAGAAACGTGAAACACATTATGTACTTTAATATTCGGTGGTAGGGCTAACTGATAGGAAACCGACCCCACTTTAGGTAGAATTTCAAATGGCCCACAATAAATGGGTGCTAGTCTCTTATACTTTCCCAATATCAAGATACTTTTCTTGGGATTTACCTTTATGTATACGTGATCACCCACCTATAACTCTCTAGGAGTTCTTTTTAAGTTGGCATAAATTTTCTGCCTGTATTGGGAAGCCTTCAAGTTTTATTGTACCTGATTCATGGTTAGTTCCATATCTTCTAATAAATCAGGTCTTAACATTAATCTATCAACAGGTCTTCTCCATGATATTAGATTATTACACTTATGCGCATGTAAAATTCAAATGGACTCATCTTGGCAGAGGTTTGGTATCCATTATTCATATGCAACCTCTGCCATATGCAGAGAGTCTTCCCACTTAGTGGTTCTTTCCATACCATACATCCTCAACATGTCCTTGATGACTTGGTTTCTTCATTCTGTTTTTCCATCTATTTTAGGGTGGTAGCTAGTGCTGAAGTTTATCTTGGTTTCCAAAGCTGCAACAGTGATTTCCAAAATTTTGATGTAAACTTGACGTCCCGGTCAGAAATTATTATTTTTGGCACTCCATGAAGTAGAAACATTTAATTCGGGAATATTTCTACAACATTGAAAACCTTGTAAGATGATTTCACGGGTATAAAATGAGAAGACTTTCTTAATCTATCACTACGACCATAATTGAATAATGTTGTTTTTGATTCAATGGAAAACCTGTGATAAAATCGAAAGATATTACCTCACATTCCCATTCAGGATTTGGTAAGGGTTGTAACAAACCTGCTAGATGTTGATTTTCCTCCTTCACCTATTGACATTCCAAACATTTAGACAGGTAATCCACTAGATATAACTTAAATTTTTTCTCTTCCTGA
Organism: Pseudotsuga menziesii; assembly: GCA_001517045.1. Classification (NCBI taxonomy): domain Eukaryota; kingdom Viridiplantae; phylum Streptophyta; class Pinopsida; order Pinales; family Pinaceae; genus Pseudotsuga; species Pseudotsuga menziesii. The sequence goes on from LPNX010571216.1 coordinate 248,605, forward strand.
GGGCTATTATCGTCTTTTGGTAATGAGGGTGCCCTGCATAAGGAGGTCTGTGCAGCACATTTCAATTAAACAATTTTAGATATGCAATATGAGGCATTCATTTCAGTGAGAAGATGCTAAAGAACAAAAATACATATTGCATAAGAAATTCCTTCTAACTCCATAGGTATCCTTCTTTGATTTTAGACAACAAAGGCACCCCGAAGACCTGCCTCAAGGGAAAAATTTATCATCTCAATTAGTGTTTTGTTTCTTACAAGACACCATACATGGTTTTTCTGCAATGTATCTCATAACATGGTTCCTACATCAAACCATTAGTACATAGTTAATCAAATCAAATTAAGAATTTGCAATTCTCTCTCCTATAGAATTTAATTTTTGCAATCCTGAGGCTATCCTCTTATTCTTTGGATCTGGTAAGTTGGAGCACTTACCCCCTATAATTTGCACTTGTTTCCAACTTGGAAAACCACATATAACATGTCATCTTAACACAATTCTATATTAGTCAAACCATCAATATAAAAGTATCAAATTCCAAATCTGGGATTTAGAAATCTATTTTGTTTATTTTTCACCACCATCAAGTCCTTCTCAGACGTTTGTCCCTTGCACATGGATTTACACTAATCTCTGAAGTGATCTTCAAAATTACAATACTAAGTAATTCAAACCATGTGAATACATGATATGGTTATCTTATATGGTTCATCAAAATAATCAAACATTTTCACCTTATTTATGTAATTGAAACAAACCTTCCATACCCATGATTAAGAAATCTGATTCATCATGCCTTCATACCAGACTATCGCACACTCATTGGGCCCTTCACCACATACTATGTTGAGGTTTTTATTCACTAAACATTCTTTATTCACCCTTCTTTCTCACTACTTCATGTACCTTACTGATTTGATTTCAGCAAAAGGACACTCTGATCTTGATTCCCGAATTCCCTGTATACAGTATTTCTTATGACTGATACGCAATTTATTCAGGTTCTATATTTGGAAAGACCTCTATATATAACCAACCTAGCCAGTATTCCTTTGGCTCTTCATGAAGACCGGACTTCAAATTGGAGGTGTGTTGTTTCTCATAAAATTTCCACATCCAAACTGGACTATTAACTAGATCCCTAGTTGAATCAGTGGAATATTTAAGGACCGTTAGATATTGATCCACCTAGATTGATGGTGGACTTCAATTACTAAAGATAGGATTACATTAAAATTCCACATCCATTCAGTTTTGTGACGACTGCACAACCTTAACCAGCAGAATTGGTGACAACCGTAGATATTCTTCAACGATCAACCTTGTCCATTGATCTCGATCCTTCGCATCGGTTACTTTCCAATTATGCAGTCTGATTCACCTTTTATCTTTTGCGCTCTTCCTTCTAGCAGAATGTTCCTAGGCCTTTGTATTTATCTATATTTAGAACGAATAGTGGAATTTCATGTCCACCTTCCATAATTTAATCTCCATGCACTTTAGTTCATCGGTATTCCCACCAATCATTGGATCATCACATTCACAATATCTACACCATAGATCTACCCACGTAGTTTAAGTTGACTTAAGCCATTCTAAAGTTTTATCTTACTTCTAACTCTCATTTTTGGAATCTATCCTCGGTCATAGATCTATCTGAGTTACAGAAATTTAACTCATGTGCTTCATAATTGAATTTGTCAGAGGAATGATTAGTTTCATTCACACTCTCCCTCTGTCGATTGGTCAAAGAATCGATCAACCGATCTCTTCCAAGCTTGTCTTTGTCCAATTATGAACTCCATTCTATATTTTGGAAAAGCTATTTTCCCACGCATGACTACATTGCAGATCTCCTTATAGACCATTACAGGTGGGAGATATGGGATGGTTTATCGACACAGGGAAGAATCGATCAACCGATCTCTTCCAAGCTTGTCTTTGTCCAATTATGAACTCCATTCTATATTTTGGAAAAGCTATTTTCCCACGCATGAATACATTGCAGATCTCCTTATAGACCATTACAGGTGGGAGATATGGGATGGTTTATCGACAGAGGGATCCATCTGTTGGGTGCAGGGTCAACATTTCTAACATAATTTAACCCTGCTATATACTTTTTCAACCAATCCATGCCAATCATCATGTGTACATACATCTGCATGTCTACCAAGGTTAATATCAACATCATATACATGAATCACAATCTAACATCATTATATTTCATGATTCACAAAGGTTCCAGTATTCCTATTTTTCCTATTCACTAAATCGATAAAATTATTACTTCACAGGAACAAATTTACTTACAATAAATATACATTTTTAAGTCTTTTTCTTCCAAGTGCCTTTCTGGTTTCTCTTGGATGTCCAAGAAAAGCAAAGTAAGTGTTAACAATACTCTCAATACTAAACCAATCTACCCAACAACAAGATAATTATAGGTTAAACATTCAAATTAGGCCTTATGGTCTTGTATTTCCTCTTTACATTCATTAAACAAGATCAATTACCTTATGTTTATCTCTAGTGGCTGGTTGAACTAACCAGTGTTTCGTATGCTTTACCTTGGTGATTTGGTAGAGATACCTCATCCTTGGGGTGTTGCAACTCATGTGGCTCCTCGATCACTTAATATTGTAGCGGTGGGATTAGAAATAATAGCTTCCCATTCCCCATCGTTCCCATGAGTTTCTTTTCAACAAGGTATTAGATAAATATAAATGAAGCTCATTTTCAATAAATCTACCAATGCCATGCTTAATCAGTTACACGATTAGTACTTAATTTTCAACATCAATATAAGAAATACCCCTAAGTTATTACTAGTACCCCTTCGATACTTTCACCAGATACCTTTCTAGTGGAGATCACAAGGGAAGCTATTTTCATAGATCACCTAAAATAATTTTCTTTTACTGCAACATGCAAAGATAAGTTACATGCAACAATTTCCATCTAACTAAGAATCCACAAGGTGTTAGGATTATAATCCTCCCTTGTCCAATTTGGTCAATCATGTCTAAATTAGGAGTCTTTTAAGCCTATATTTAGTCACTAGCATCATTGGGTCCACATGGCCTAATTGGGCCACATGCACTAGTTACTAGAGTGCGGGGAACACTAGTTGAGGCTAACTGCCACTGAATGCACTTGCATGCATTAGTTTAGGAGCCTCCTAGACCAAACCCTACAATTTAGTATCCACTCGAAGTGTTAGAACAAACCTCCTTTAGTTGATTTCAGTGAATGACTAGTTAAGCCTAGTTAGGAGTCAATTACATTTAGTTACATCCAATTACATTCATTTAGCACCATTCATTGATTGATTTCATGTGTGAAGGTGCAATTCCTCACCTACCACATTCAATTAGTCTAGTTAACCGATTCTAACTAACTAGTGCATTGATTGAGGCAACTGAGGCTAACTAGTTGAGCTCCGACAATGATTTAGACATGTCCAGTTATCCATGCAGTTATGTAGAGTCAATAAATTCAAATTCCTCTCTCATGCATTTGAATTGACTGGTTATTAATACCAGTGTATTACATTGTAATTATTATCCAATTACTTTTTATTAATGAAAGCATTCACAGTTTCAAGCCATTTTTGCATTGTTTCATTCTTCAATTTTTTGAGTAAAATTGTCTAATCTATCTTGCAAATTGTGTGTTGGTCCACAAATCTATGTGCTCAATTTTATATGGTATCAGAGCGTCAATAGGAGAATACAGTTCTCCTCCTACAGATCTCCTATAGGATCAAAAAAAAATTGAGATCTTCTCTTCCACATCAATGGATTGAATACTCCTAAGGAGGTTTGGGATAAGATTTCTTCCTTTTTTGATAAGAAGGATGACATGAGGATCTATAATCTAGAGAATGAGTTGATTTCACTTCACCTAGGGAACTTCGAAACTTTGAATGATTTATTCACCAAATTCAATAGCCTATTGTTCCAGTTGAAGCTGTTCAAGGTTGATAAGTAGGATGATCAACTCATCCTTTCCATCCTCTCAAAAATTGGTGCACACTACTTAGTCTTTGTATCAACCTTTCCTTGAGGGAAGCTCACTACACCAAATTGGAAGATGACATCTCTTAATTCCTTCGTTGAATCTCTCACTGAGGAGCATGGCAAGTTGATCCAAATGGGGATCATTCGATCCTCCAAAGATGAAATATTGGTTGCTAGAGGACCTAAGGCTATGAATGGTAATGGGAGGCAAAAGAATGAGCCTTTTGTGGAGAAAGAGTAGTCAAATGAGCCTTGAAGTTTGAAGAGAATCAAGAAAAATGGAAAAATAAAGATCCTTTGTTCTTACTGTGGAAGGGGCTTTCATCCAGAAACCTCCTGTATAAGAAGAAAAATTGATGAAATGGATCTTCTTATAAAGAAACATAACATTACTGTACATGATGGCACAAGGAAGGCTAACCATAGAGAAGAAATGGAATAACATGATAAGACATACCATGCACTAAAGGCTAGTTGTTCAAGAATACATGCCTTCCTCATTGATTCAGGAGCTTCCAATCATATGGTTGCATCCAAAGAATCATTCTCTTATTTACAGTATATTGATGGCCCTTGCATTCTCTTGGGTAATGATAGTCAAATTCAAGCCAAAGGGAAGGGTTCTATCAAGCTTGAACATGGAATGTTCAAAGATGTGCTATATGTTCCCTCCTTGGCTGCAAATCTGTTATTTCTATACCATATGACTCACATTGGCCCTCCAAAGCGAGTGACATTTGGTCCTGACTCAGTGGAGATAACATATATCTCTACTGGGAACATCATAAAGAAGGGTGTTGCAAATCATGCCTCCAAGGCATATGAATTCTCACACTTCCTGCCATTTTTAGATCCAGTGCACTCTCAGCTACCACTTAAAAGGGTAGGTAAAAACATTCTATATACTCCTTTTGTTGTTTCCACTAGTATTTCAGAATCAAAATAAGAACTAGTTGTTATCACTCTATGAGATTGAGATTCAGGGTGATTTAGATCCAAATCCAATCCCTACACCCAAGCAGGTAGCTAGGAGGATGACTGAAAATCCATCTGACACACAGCAGAAAGATAACCTTGCTCTATGTCATGCAGAGAGATGCAACAAACACCTTGTGAGATGCTTCATGGAAAGGCCTACTCAACTACACTACTTTCAAAAGAACAAAGTGGATCATGCACCTCTTCATCCAAAAAGAGGAAAGGGTACATCCCTCCTTCCTTCCATCATCATTTTGGGAAAATATGGAGAAGTCTACATGACAGGCCCTGGGATACTTGTGCACAAAAAAATCATGCATGCTTCTTCACCACACCATAGAGATGAAGGTTGTAAAAACATATTTTCAAGTTTTTCAAACTTGAATCCTCATTCTACCTACTTAGTTAGAGGGGGGGATTTTTTCCCATGTGGTTTTTCCCTTGTAACTTTTATTAAGAAGTTACTTTGATTTATCTGTAATGGGCGACCTATGGCCTTAGTTACCAGGGACAACAAATTGTCCAAGTTACCATTAAGGGGGTGTGTTAGGATTATAATCCTCCCTTGTCCAATTTAGTCAATCATGTCTAAATAAGGAGTCTTTTCAGTCTATATTTAGTCACTAGCATCCACTACAACAAAAACTGGATTTAGCATCTCTTTTTGCATCCTTTTTTGCATCTAGACCATCTTTCAGTGTATTTTTCTTCATTTTTTGGACAAAATGGTGCAATTTCATGGGTTGGTGCTATTTTAGGTATTTTTTGCGTCCTTTTTCTAAATCTGGCACAAATTGCGACATAATTTGTACTGGGTTTTGCACCTGGTTATGTGCCAGGTTTCACATCAGGTTTTACGACAGGTTTTGAGCCTAGTTTTGCACCTAATTTTGTGCCTAGTTTGTACATCTATTCTTGTTGCACCCCCTTTTACGCCCATGTTTTCCTCAACTTTTACACCCTTGTTTTCATCCACTTTTGCATCATTTTTTAGATCCACTTTTGCATCCACTTCTACTACTTTTTTTGCATCCCTTTATGTGCCAAGTTTTGCATCAAATTTTACATCCTGTTTTGAATGTAGTTTGCATCTCATTTTGTTTCATCCATTTTTTTGTCCACTTTTGCACCCACTTTTTCATCCCTTTTTGCATCCCATTTTGCATCCATGTTTACGTCTTTTTTTGCATCTACTATTGCATCCATTTTTGTCGCGTCCCAATTCACACCCATTTTTGCACTTACTTTTACACCCACTTTTGCTTCAACTTTTGCATCCATGTTTGCATCTTTTTTTTGCATCCAATTTTACATTAGTTATTGCATCCCTTTATGCATCCACTTTTGCATCATTTTTTGTGTTGGGTGTTACGACTACTTTTGCATCTAATTTTGTTGCATCCACTTTTGCACCAATTTTTTCATCATGTTTTGCTTCCATGATTGCATCATTTTTTGCACCCACTTTTGCATCACCTTTTGCATCCATTTTTGGTGCACCCCATTATGCGCCCACTTTTGCGCCTACTTTTGTTGTATCCATGTTTGATCCATTTTTGCATCCATGTTTTTATCCACTTTTGCATCCAGTTTTACACCCAGATGTTGAAGATGAAAATGAGGATAATGATTATGATATTGAGGATTGTTATGATGATGATGATAATATTGTTGATAATGAGGAGAACGATGACAATGATGATGATGATGATGATTATGATGATGATGATGATGATGATGATGATTATGATGATGATGATGATGATGATGAGGATAATGGAAATGATGACATTGCTGATGATTATGATGGCAATGAAATGAATGATGATGATGGTGATGATGAATACAATGAGAATGATGATGTTAATCATATTAAAAAATAAGTTGTTATTTGTCATGCATAAATCGTGTGTTTCCTCCATGACCCTTTTCCACTAATCACATATTTTGGGTAGATGTTATTTCTTATGCCAAAGGTAATCATGAATAACTAATGAAAATGTCAATAATCATGATGATGATGATTTCAAGGACAATGGAGATGATTATGACATGGATGATGATTATGCCGATGATGATGACTATTATGATAATCATGATGACAATGACAAAGATTAAAATGATGATCATCATCATCATCACCATCAAAAACATCATCATTTTCATTGTCATCTAGTTCATGATCATCATCATTTAAAGCATATGGGATATGTTTACCATTTAAAGCATGCATAACAAGTGGGATTATTCTAAAACACCCCACCAAAGTAAAAAATTCAAACCACAAGGGAAACATAATATTGAAATTGTTCCAATTTTTTTTCTCCCAAAAAAAGAAGTTGCATGATATGACTCAACAAGATCATATATACTTGTGAAATTATCTAAAGTAAAGTCCTAAATAGAAAAAATAGATCTCAGTGCTGAGGCTGGACAATATCATAACAAAAAGGAAAAACCACAATGAAATAAAAGAATACATGTGCAATAGAATATTTACACAAATGTTTGAGTCCTTCTAACATATATTGATCAGCATCTCTCAGAAGGCCTTGTGCAATATTTGTTGTCATCTCTACTGTACCAGTGTATATAAATCTGACACCATTACCCCATCAAAATCATCAAATATTCTTGGATAAAAAATATTTGAGTTCTAACATGTCATAATTTCTTTCATATTCAGCTTCAACTCTTTATAATAGGAATGAATCCTTTGTTATTGCCATAAGAACCACATAGAAGAAACCATAAGAATTACCTCATCATTAGTTCAAAGAATGCCTAGGTTATATTTGGAATTTCAATATCCTTTGCCTATTCAATATATGATCTTTTTCATTAAATTGGAGGTACACTTCTTTCTTGAAACTCTTTAGGACTCTTGATACATGATGCTTCCTTTATGTTCCCATTAAAAATTTCTATGTCTTTAATGTTTTCCTTACACAAAACTACAATTTTGGCATTTCCCTTTCTTTGGTTCCCAGCAAGGAAGATTATTTTAGGTTATATTTTTATAGCATGGCTACCACTTTCCACTTCCAATCAGAGGAGATTGAGATTACCATGGCTTACATGTACTTGAGGTTTCCCTTCTCAAGGCCTTGGTTCAATTTGATACATGCTTTCTAGTGCCAACCTAACAAGGGACACATTTACCTTGCTCAACTTGAAAAATGTCGCTTCTTTCTGCACTTCTAAGATTTCTTGTGTAAGATGTGCCTCTTGGACATTATCATAATGGTACCAGGAGCTTGGGAACATTAATACAAATTTTTAGGGGCATGGGAATGCAATTATTGGAGTTTCCTCATTGGGATTTTGTACAAGCTTCCTACTAAGTTGATAATGATTCAACCCAAAATGTGGTAGGTTATCTAATTATTTAATGTGCTAAAATTCCCTGCTAAAATGTTAAATGCCAATAGATTATAGGACCAAAATCCTAAAATAATCCTATAATTAAAACCCTCTTCAATAATACACAAGCAAGTCACTCTTGGTGCCTTCTTTGGTTTGTTTGAGTGAACAACGCTGCCTGTGATAGAGGTAGGACATGGATTCTAAGCTTTAAGCTTGACTCCATGGTTGTGACTTGAGAGAGGTGGCTTGAGGGCTGAGGTTAGTGATAAATGAGGCTTTAGATGGGTTTATAAACCATCTCTTGAGCTTGATTCAGTCTTCCCTTCTCTTAACCTCTGCCAACTCAAATTTTCTGGCACGTGTCACTAGATGACTGTGGCTTATTCTCATAATCAAGCTGTAAGTTAAGGTTTCAATCCATCAATATGCACTTGGATGTTCTCTCTGCAGTAATACTACAACCCAATGACATTTAGGGTTTGTATCACATCAACGCATATTATAGGTTCAGTGTTCCACTCAACATCACAATGAACAACAAGAGTTCTTCGCTCTTTGCCTACAATGCTCCTTAGTTCATTTGTGAAGAGGAATAATGCTAGTTCTTCAACTCATGAATTTTGGGTTTCTTTACTAGACTCCCACTAAACATCCTCTAGGCTCGAATCCTCACTCATAAATTTATTCACGATGCCTCTAAGTCTCGATCATGGATGCAGGGGATTTCCTCTGTGCTTTGGACTCAGTTCAATTTCTACTTCATATCATGCCCAAAGCCTCCAGATTGGCACTACAGTTTTTTTCGATATAATTTGTGTCTCTGACCTCTGACGTTTCTATAGGTAATCGATTTCATCCAGGAACCCAACAAATGCTTCACATACAGCGAATTTGCATCAAATTATAGGTAGACACTTGGGACAGAAGAATAATCCCCAACCTTTCACTCAGACTCCTCGAAAAACTCCAATTGTTCTTCAATCGGATTAGAGTTTAGACTTCTTACCATATCTTGCTAAACTTGGTCTTTGTCACACTTCATAACAAACATAAATGAATGAAAAATATTCCCATTTAACTAACATTGAATTGAAAAAAAGAAAACATTTTACTTAACAAAATCAATGCTCATAACAATCTGTGAAATTCCATCCACTGGCTATGAAAGCATTTAGAAAAACATTACAGAGTTCTAAAACATAATTGAAGAAAGGTAGATAGAGAGGGCCGATCTCATTCATAAACACATGAAATCAACAACTTTACAAGAGAAAAATATTTATGCATATCAATGTCTCTTCCTCTTGATTAGTTCTTGAGTACATCAAAAATAATGCCAACCAACCAATCCCCCAAACATAATCAGCATCGGTTTTTATATGTAAATGAAGAGGTAACTCCTTCCAATGACAAAGTACTTCCCTTTTCCAAAATTAAACAGGTCGATCGATCTCTACTTGAAAACTATCGGTATCTCTCCATCTTCTTCGACACTTGAATAAGTTGATTTCTGTGAGGACACCATATCCACATCTACCAAATGCTTAGACGTCGTATCCACATCTACCAAATGATTAGAGAAATATCCTCAATCTCACTCCTTGGAAATATGCAATAATAACAAACAAACTATAAATAAACTAAATCTAAAACAAAATCAAGTTAACAAAACTGAAAGAATAAAATTAAACTATAATCAAACTAAATTAAAATTAAAATCAAATTACAATATAAATAAATAAATAAACTAATAAAATCTTCTCGCAAGTTAGGCAGTGATATCCTAGGAAATTTAATCAATAAAGAATAATGATCTCAATTCCTTCAGTGTAGCAGTCTCTAATGACTCATTGGTATTCTTTTGAATGTTTTGTTTGTAATTTTTTGATGGCGTAAAATATGTCTCCTTGAAATAAATAGCCTGAGCCGGCTCTTGCTTGGTTAACACTACAAATGCACCAATGTGGCAGTCCATTCTTTGAATCCATGTGTAATCCTTTGACATGTTGAAGATCCATCTAATCTATGATGTTTTCTTTTCTGGATCTGATCATTCTTTCCTTTGATTTATCATTCTTGCCTTTGATCTATTATGATTCTAATTTGAACGCTGGTGGGTGCCAATGCAAAACAATCTTCCCCTTTCATTACCATATGATAGACACCCTTCTAATATTACATTTCACTAAAGCTCACCGTGTTCAAAGTTTCAATGGAACAAGGTATGTTTCAATCTATGGCCATCCCAAATTTTTTCAATTTATTGTTTCTGCATTTAATGGATATTGAACTGATAAAAATTTAGCTCGAGAACTTTGAAATTGCTTCAGAAATGGGTTTTTTTCGTTGAATTTGATCACCTTTTTTTAATTAAAATTTGTGCATAACCTGAGAACTATGAAATTGCTTCAAAAATTGCTCAAATACAAGCTAAATATGTGATGCTAACTTGGAAAAAGGATTATCCAAGTAGTCTCGTGAACAAACACTTGTAAAAAAGAGTATGGATAACCCCTCCATCCATTTTTCGTTATTAAGGTTTTGGCTCGAGTTCTTAATTTCCAATTTGATGTACCTAATTTTCTCCTCTTTCGGAATTGGTAGCAGTGATCAAATTTGAAGGGTGGGTCTTAATTTCAATTGGAAGGGCATTTATTCTTGGAGCCCTTCAAAGATGAAGGGTAGTATAAATAATTGTATTTCAATTGACAAGCTTAAATTAACTAAACCCTTTCACCAAAAATAATGTAAAAAATAAAATTGTTCTTTCAAATTTTTTATAATTTTTAACAATTGACCACCTCTTACTATTTACAGGAAAAAAAAAATGACATATTTTCAATAAAACTTATTTTGAACACATTAACTTGTCATATGTGTATCATTAATTTTACAGTTCAATAACATAACAACTATTCTATTGCATTTCTTCAAGTTGGAGCAGGCTTCATTATACAAAAAACTACTTAGACTATGTAATAACAATACTGGGGCATCCATGTGCAATCCAAGCTTGAGAGATGTAAGAATTATAAGGATTGCGCACCTAAGAAAAAATAATACAGAACTCATAAAACATTAAAAAAAATTCCTACATACCAAGCAAGTTAGCAAAGCTAGCATAATTAGGTTCAAGGCATCAAATGTTTTTGTTCAACACTTATCGTGAAAGAATACATGTATGGGATGGAGGGGCAATGGAATCAAGCCTAAGTCAATTGAACCCTTGCAACTCACTGCATGTCCAAAGTCTCAACAATCTGCCTTTTAAATTGAACCAAAATACCAAAAGAAGTTTATTAATGGCTAGATTTGAGAAAGTTCTAGGCATGAGTAATTAAGGGCTTGGGGCTCTAATTTTTTGTGTGTTTTGTACTAGTGGAGGATTCAATGAATTGATAGTCACATGCAAGAATTTAAGTTATTTAATGAAAACAATTAATGTGTATACCTCTATGTAACCGTTTTCCATGTTGATGGAGGCCACTATCCTCTTTATTGTCTTACCAAAAGGCATGATAATGAGGAAGAAGACCTAAAAGATGCTCGATCTTGGGCGCTTTGTTGTTGATGAGCACAACAAACAACAGGTATATGACCTGATCTTTTATTATTATTATTTATTTTGATTAGGAGGGATTTCATTTCTTTCTGATTTGTGGGAATTCCATTTGTTAATTGATTTGTTCTCTCTATATGTATCTGTGTCTCTAGAACGACGATATAACTATTCATCGAGTGGTGGGGACGTAGGAGTAAGTGGTGGCGGGGACTATGTATTATCTGACCATGGAGGCCGAGGACGGCGATCATCATAAGTTGTACAAAGTGAAGGCTTGGGTCAAACCCTAGGATAATTTCAAGTGTTTGGAGAAATTTAAACCCGTGGAGAAACCCTCTATTTCCAGGGCTGACCTTGGCGTCAAACAAGGTAAGTCCCATACCTCAATTATAAACTCAATTTTGATGGGATTAAGAGGGCAAGTTTTTTATCCATTTCGGTTTCCTTCTGGATTGATTGCTTGGTTTTGATAATTTTATGGGTTTTTGATAATTGCTTGGTTTACAAAATGCGAATGAAGTGTAACAGGACGGTATATTTTAGCAAAGTCTTTTGGAGATGGAAATGGACGATTGCAGATTGAGTTTGGATATTGAGGAGGTTCGAATTCAGTCACTATTCTCAAACTCTGTGCATTCAAGATATTTTTTACCTCTCTTGTCTCATAGCATAACGAAAAATGCCTTTTACTAAAAATACCTTTGAATATGAACTACTCAAGCTATCGAGCAAGGGCATGTCAATAAAGATCTTATTACCAACTATTCAACCCGAGAAATTTTTCACAAGAGAAATTTATTTAAAGTAATGGCAACAGTATACTTTATCACAACAGTTTAAAGGGGAAACATAGACTATAGTTAAGAAATAAAACCTACACCCATTACATTGGTTCCTGGTAGAGTTCCTATCCAAATTGGGGGTCCTTGGGGTCTATACTTTTGCTCAGGTAATGGTGGTCCATATTCTCTTTAAAGCAATTGAAGTGTTTCCTTGACGGTGCCTTGGTGATTCTCTGGGCTGATCCTGGATTAATACAGTCCAAGTGTCAATACAACAAACCAAACCTAGTAATGCTATGTTTATTTCTGAGAAGATTGACAATTAGAATAGATACCAGTCCTAGGTGTAACAAAAAATTCCTGTCAAATGTCAATCTAGAGTATGCTCATGAGTAATGGGGTGCACTAAGCCATATAAATGTTTCATGGCCTGTCATGTCAACAGATTCTACATTGATAGAATTCAGCCAGGATATATTCTTTTTCCAAATTTCATAGATTCTCTCATTAACTAACCTTAGGCCAGATTTTGAACAAGACTAGGGTTATGCCAGAAAATTCATTTTAAAACTTACTGAGATGAATAGACCACGAGGGAGGGTGGTATTTTATCTTGGATGATATTTAACATCTTTTTTCATCTTAACCAATCTTTCTTATTCTGATGTAATACAACTTTATTTTCCTTTAATTGGACAGTTATTGCAAAAGCTAGATAGGCCAATTGATTCTAATATCCTATCTCGTTCAACATTGAGTGCTTTCTGATTTTAGCACTCTACCTTTTCTCTATATTTTTTTGTGTACCCATGCTTTACTTCTTATGTTTCCTTTCTAGTTTCATTAGCTAGCTGATTAGTTTTAAGTTATGTGCTCTGATCCTCTGATTTTGCCATCATTCCAGGAGTTGCTATTCCACTCCCACATCACACATTATGTTCGTGGATGTAATTTTCAAGTTTCCAGTCCCTTGATCCTATCTTATCTTATGTATTCTTCTTCCAAATTTTACATACCTTTGACATTGGCCCAAATTTTGAACAATGTCGACTAGCATTATGCCAAAGAATTCATTTTAAAACTTACTGAGATGAATAGATCACAAGGTTGGTATTTTATCCTGGATGTTCTTTAGCATCTTTTACATCTTAATCAATCTCATTATTTCTTATGTAATACAACTTTATTTTCCTTTAGTTGGATAGTTATCACAAGACCATGATAGGCCAATTAATTCTAATATCCTACCTTGATTAGCATTGAATGTTTTTTGCTTTTAGCATTCTTATCTTTTTGTGTACATGTACTTTACTTCTTATGCTTCCTTTTTTGCTTTGTTAGCAATATGATTAGATCTCAGTTATGAGTTTTTTTATTTTTATTTTGGCATCATTCCAAGAGTTGATATTCCACTCCCACATTGCACTTTAAGTTCTTGGATGTACTTCTCAGGTTTTCAGTCCTACTGACCTATTTTTGTGGTCATTTAGTGAAGACAATAAAATTATCTTATCTCATCATTTATATACTTGTTTATCTCTTTCTCACATCTGTATTTTTCTGAGTTAGTTCTTGTACAAGTGCCTGCACCTTCTTATGTATTCACAATTAGATCTAATATGGGATCTCCTCCTGAAAATGATATAACATTTTCAGTTCTAGGTTACAGTGATACAGAGTGAATAAACACATATCATGAACTCTACACTCTGTACTTAGTTGAATCCAAATATCTTAGATCTTAGTTAGATCTTAGTTGAATCCAAATATCTTGGTATCTCTCTTGTGCTTGATTTTTTAGTGAATCACACCAATGGGCAATTGTCTATCTAGAAAATGAACTTCACAAGTGGCATACAAGTTTCGACAATTGGATGTTTCCCAAAATCCATATCTACAAGCGTTGAATGGTTGGGATATGAAGTTAATTATTGAAGAAACCTAAGGATCTTTGCAGGAAAGGATATTTTTCTCCCCTCATATACTTGGTGCTCCTCCAGTAATTATTGTTAGGTTAAAATGAGCAACATTAACATAATAATGAGCGAGAAATAAACATTATCACAAGCAACCACATATAGACACACAATATACCCTGGAAACCCCATGCGGGGAAAACCAGCACCAATGAAGATCATCATTGCATAGCCAAAACCAACCATCCAGGCCAAGCGAGCTAGTCACCGCTCACCTCCAAGCCACTTTACAATGGAGCCTCCTCAAGCCTTATAAAGGATTAATCACATGCAATACCATGGGACAATACCATGGGCTACAACAAACCATGTTCCTAAACCATGTGCTAGACCTAACCACCTTTGACTCAATCCTGAGTCAAGGTTAACCCTAACATTCCCCCCTTTAAACTTGACTTGGAGTAATCACCAACTCCCCTCAAAGTTTTATCGAGGAATCTCACATACACCCCCCTATCACCTAGGTCTATCTCCCGACTTTACCGATGAGTTACCAGGGGTATGCATGCCTTACCAAGTCTTACAGCCATATGCCCATTTACATGCAAAATGGTCCATTACATTTTTTTTTCATGTGTCTTCATGGAGACTTCGCCATCACCATTCGTTGCTTCATCCTCTCGCTTTATTGCTCATCTACTTGGCATGCTCCTTTTGTACCTGCATCCAAACTTTGTCATTGATGTCCATATAAAGAAAAATCCATCTACCGGATTGCATGGGTCATCAGTCGTTGTAATCGCCAGTTCTCTAGGAATTCTCTTCACATACATGGCTTCATCAATCTTGGTCCCAAAACTGAGATTAAACCATCTCACATTTCTCCCGGAATCGAAGACTCAACCTCTCCGATCCACATCAAGCTAGGATATGAGTACACTTGCCACCCTCGTACCTACCTAGTGGTTCATTCCACACTTGATGCAACATCCGTTCTCTGCGTATAAGAGGGATACCTTGTGCTTTTAGCATCCAGAGAAATCCAAACTTGCCTATGGCTAGGTTTCACATGGACCAAAAAAAAATAACTGCTAGGGTGTCAGGTACCACCGAACATGCATCCCACAATTTGATTATGCACATAGAAACACCAACGAGCATAACCAAGCCAAACCATGGCTCTAATACCAGTTGTTAGGTTAAAACGAGCAACATTAACATAATAATGAGCGAGAAATAAACATTATCACAAGAAACCACATATAGACACACAATATATCCTGGAAACCGCATGCGGGGAAAACCAACACCAATGAAGATCTTCATTACATGGCCAAAACCGACCATCCGGGCCAAGCGAGCTAGTCACCGCTCACCTCCAAGCCACTTTACAATGGAGCCTCCTCAAGCCTTATAAAGGATTAATCACATGCAATACCATTGGACAATACCATGGGCTACAACAAACCATTTTCCCAAACCATGTGCTAGACCTAACCACCTTTGACTCGATCCCAAGTCAAGGTTAACCCTAACAATTATTATATGAAAAGGATGGTGTATTTCATTTGACACACTGCCAGAGAGGGTAGTTGTTCATTGCATAGGATGTTTTGCAACAGACATGTAGACATTACTAGGTCATAAGGATGAAGAGCAGTGCCAGAAGTGGAAAGATGAGATGGTTGTCAAATATCTTGAAGGACTTTTCTTCTTACGAAGAAATGAGGCTGGGATCCTAGAGCCTCAACTTCCCCAAATGAAAAATATGAGTGAGATTATGCTATTGCAACCACTGATTGGACAATGTTAATAGATTCATTTACAAAAAAAGTGGAGGAAGCAACGAGAAAGAATCAAAATTTCATGTAGCAAGCTCATCATGCAACTATGAACACTTTGTAGACCAGATTGATATTTATATTTGGGGTTTTGACAGAGTTTGGTATAGAGTGAATAAACAAATATGATGAACTCTGCACACATATTAATGAAATGGGAAATTTAGCATATGAAAATGACAATATACACATTGAACATGGTTG
This sequence comes from Pseudotsuga menziesii, assembly GCA_001517045.1. Taxonomy (NCBI): domain Eukaryota; kingdom Viridiplantae; phylum Streptophyta; class Pinopsida; order Pinales; family Pinaceae; genus Pseudotsuga; species Pseudotsuga menziesii. The sequence goes on from LPNX010571216.1 coordinate 265,279, forward strand.
ACGTCCAATATTCACTTCTTTGATAAAGTTAGATGCAGGTTCCCCCCCGACTAGAAAGTTGTGACCTGTATAAAAAGAAAGACTCGAGAAGCTGAAAATCCTAAAATGGGTGACTGATGCAACTAAAAAACAAAGAAACTTAAAAGCAACAAAAATATGTACATTGTGCCCTCTTGCGGAGTGGTGAAATTCAATTCTATGGTGAAGTGAAGGGTTTCAGGAGTGTGTCATTTCATCCAACCCTCACATAATCTTACATCCAGTTGTACTATATTATTAACAACACTAGACTCCCATATTTATGTAACCATGGAAGGTCCAGGCCAATGCATTGCATTATGATCTTCTCGAGGTGATTCAAATTTAGCTGTCATGTAGAAGCACCAAATCACCCTTGTTGAATGTCTTATGCTTAACATGGAAATTATACCATACATGCTTTCTTCAATTGCTTTTCTATAGTCTGATGGAACTGAGGTAGGAACCTATCCTCTCCATTTCTATTGACTCGATAAATCTCTAATAAGTTGATTCCTTGTCATTCATTTGTGTTGCTTGTATAATCAAGAAACTTGGCACTAAGAACTATCAAAGAAAAACCTTCAAGGGGAGAAAAGTGGCTATAAAATGTGTCCCAAGTGCCATTTCAGCGGTTTGATGCACATGCACTATTTTGAAAGAAACCCACTATTGACCAATAAAGTCAACAAGAAATCCATTTTGGCAAGTTTGTAAGTTGTTAACGAGTCTCAATATAAAAGACACTAGCTCTTGAAAGAACCAACTTGGCTGAGAAGACTCCCAAACGTAGAATGTCCTTAAAATTGAATCACAAAAAGGTGAAAAAAATGGATCAAGACACCTGAAAGGGCTTCAAGCAGTGAAAAAATGCACACAAATTCCGATCCTTGAGTTAGTTCGAATCCTACCCTGATTGCAGGACCAAAGGAAATATTATATATGAAAGAATTGTTGTGTAAATTTGTATTTTTGAATATTTTTGTCTCCAAACATGATATGTACACGAGTATTTGAAGATCTAGATTCTTTTTTTCTTCTCATCATTATGTACATCAAAGGAGCTGGTAGTGTATCAAGTTAGGCACTGAAGGACGACTTGAGTTGTACATTGCTTTATTGAAGAGACTAAAAAGGTAAAGACTCCATTGTCATCAACAAGATGTCAAATAAGATGTGTGACTGGACACATCCTTTAAATGAGGTGGTTCATATCACTTTTACTGGTTGAAATTCACCACATCATGGGTTCCTAACTGTGGTAGAACGTCCAACTTGAAAGCATTGGCACCCGTTTGTTGATTTTTGAAGCAACGCTTGTCCAAATGCAACCAAACTCAATCACCAACTTGAAAATGTGCAACAACTTGATGTCAGTCGTATAGTGCTTTGTATTCAACATGTGTCTATTGAAGGATGTCCTAAACATTACTTTGGATCTTGACCAAGCTCTGCACAAAAGAAGCTTTGTCTTACTACTTGTGCTGGTGGGATGTGGATGGATTTGGGAGAGCAACTGGAGCTAAGAGGTTGAAAGCCAAAACAAAGATCAAAAGGAAAGTGTCTTGTAGAAGGGAATATTTGTTGTAACTATGTTGCAAAATATGCAAGTATTGATCCCATTATTTGTTCTATTGATGGTAGAGGAAGAGAACATGAACCAATATTATGCTACACTATCTTAGTTTGGCCATCAGTTTGTGGATTGAATGTAGTAGAGAACCGATGCAGACAACCTAAAGGCTTCCATGAGGACTTTTCAAATCACTAAAAAATATAGAGTAATGATCAGAAATGTTGGTCAATGGTAATCCAAAATGGCCCCAAACAAACTAGAAGAAATCCAAGCCCTATAGGGAACTATCAAAGACTGGTACAACCCAAGCTTCATGTTGGCAGGTTTGTTTTGGCTACAATTTGAACAACTCTAGATGTAATATTCCACTTCTTTCAACATGGAAGGCCAAAAGAATTATCTTTGTGGGTGCAACATAATTTTGTTGTACACCAAAATTTCCTCCATGGGATGAAGAATGGACCTCCTTGATAAGCAGTAGGCAAGTTGATCTAGCTGGAACACACAATTGATTCAACTTGTAAAGAAAGCCATCTTGATCTTTGTAGTCTAGGAAAGGGATTTGATTGACCACAATGGGTTGTTGGATGGATTCCATGACCAGACCAAAGTAAAGGTCTATATAATATCTGGATTTTCAATCATCATAGGCTGCACATTTGATATCTAAAATGGAACGGACCTTGGATAAGGGTCCATTGAGGAGATTAGGCACTTTATTGGAATATTGGAAGGCATCTAATTGATGACAAGTGGTTTCTACACTGACGATGTTTTGATATTTTTGGTCTATTATGGGACAAAATAATTAACTAATTCTCTCTCTCTTTCTTGGGGATAATAGTAGTCTCCTTACAAATGGTAAACCTAGACTTCCCACTTTATTTGTTTTTCCTTTAAGTAATGTTAAAACACCGATTCGAACTGGTTGGTCATTATGAACATTTTAATTCGTCATGCATACATGTCTAGATTCTAGAGGGCCAGAGGTCCTGTGACAACATATCAATAACAATATGACTCCAACTTTGTAAATAGTTAGGAAATGTACGAGAAAAAAATGTGCTAGCTTGTTTAAGAAAGGAGGTTAAGATTCAGAATGCTACATTAAAATGTAGAAATGCACACTGAAATAACCAAAGACAACAGTTTAGACAATAGCATTATGAAGATGAAATGTACCATCTGGAAACAACATTAACTAAAAACAATTTTGAGTCCATGTATCTTGTTATGTGCACTTAAATATTTTCAATCCAGATTTTGTTTAATAACCTTATTTTTGTTGTAAAAGAGAACATCTACGTATTTAGTTGTCAAAGAGATTATTTGAACTTCTAAATAAAGTCTGCAAGAGGCTATCAAAATAGGATGCTTAATCAAGTGCAGTAACATCATGACACTATCATTTTCAAGCTGTGTTCAATTTATTTCAATCACCAAGATTTGTTTTTAATATAATCGAAAGTTCACCTATGCAGATGAAATTATTTCCTTCATCACAATCAGGGTTTTACTATTGTCCATGTAAATCCAAAGGTCTCACCAAAACTGAATAGCCTATTCCTAGCATGATGAAAATTGAAACAACAACTATACTTCAGGTGAGGCTTAAAGAATCTTGAGGTAGGCATCTTCTTTTAATAACCATTCATGAGTACTTCTCTTACCATCCCATTGCTGAAATAAATCACATAATCAACGAATAAAAACATTTATGTAGAAACACACAATCCTCAATTGGATTCTACAACTATTTCTTAAACACGTCCTTATTCTCTGTCCTTCTCAAGTTTAGGTTATTAGGTATGCATCAATACATTATCTTGTTCTCTAAGACCCTTTTACGAACCACTTTAACAGATTGTGTAATTGTTTAGGATATTTTGTTTCCTGATCACGGTAGATTTTTGTGCTTATTAATATGTTTGGAAAAATAAATTGGATTTTAATCATGACTGTATTTGTATCGTATTGTCTTTTATTATAATTCAAATGATGAAATCTGTGTTAATATTGCTCCTCTTCCTGATTCTTAAAGGGTTCTAGCTCAATGGAAGAGCGCCTGACTTACAAGCAGGAGGTTGGTGGTTCGATTCCTCCATGCCCTAATGATATTGCAGTGTATTTCTAAAGGTAAAAAATGTAGTAGTGCAAGATGGATGCAATATTAGATGCAACACTAAATGCAAAACAAGATGTAAAAGTGGACGTCACACCAAACACACAAGTGGATGCAAAAGTGGATGTTATGTCAAACACAAATGTGGACACAAAAGTGGATGTCACAGTAAAAGAAAAATTGGATGCAAAAGGAGACTCAACACTAGATGCAATTAATGACTCAAAACTAGATGCAATACTAGGCTCAAAACTAGACACAACAATAGATGCAAAACTAGACTCCTAACTAGATGTAAAATTAGACATTAAATTGAGCACAAAATATGGTGTATCGATGGACATGAAAATAGGTGTAACACCAAGTGAAAAACTGGAAGCAACACTTGATGCAAACAAAAACTTAAAATGAGACACAATATTGGATGCAAGATGGGATGAAACATTGGATCTAAAACTAGATGTAATAGTGAATGCAATATTGGATGCAACATTGTACACAAAACTGGATGCAATATTAGATACAAACATGGCCACAAAACTAGGAACAACGCTGGGTGCAACATTGGGCTCAAACATAGATGCAAAAAAGACATCAACCAAGATGCAACACAAGGTACAAACCTAGATGCAAAATACGATGTAAAACAAGATGAAACATTAGGCACAAACATGGATACAAAAAAATATGCAAAACAAGATGCAAAATTAGATGCAAAAAGGGATGCAACATTATAAGTAAAATTGGATACAAAACTAGACGCAATATTGGGCCCATATTTGGATGCAAACCTAGATGCAACACTAGATGCAAAATTGGACACATAATTTGATGCAAAACATGGTGCAAAATTGGGTGCAAGACTCGATGAAACAAAAGGAGCAAAATAATATGCAACATTGGATGCAAAACTGAGCGTCAAACTGGGTGCAAACAAGGATGTAACAAATGACACAAAAAAAGATGCAATACAAGATGCAAAATTGGACAAAAATAAAGGCGTAACAAAAGATACAAAAAATTGGGCGCAAAAATGGACGCAAAAATGGATGTTAAAAAGGACGGAAAAAAAGATGCAATAGATGATGTTTTATGAAATTGTACAATAGCGCCAAGCTTAGTGTCGGATTGTTCACCAAAATTGGGAAAAAATTACACTAAAATCCGGCACTAAATTCGACGCTAAATCTAGTTTTTGTTGTAGTGATCATTGAGTCCACATGGCCTGATTGGGCCACATGTACCAGTTACTAGAGTGTGGGGAACACTAGTTGAGGCTAAATTCCACTAACTTCACTTGCATGCATCAATTTAGGAGCCTCCTAGACCAATCCCTACAATTTAGGAGAGACTGGGAGTGCAGGAACCAACCTCCTTCAGTTGAGTTCAGTCAGTGACTAGTTAAGCCTAGTTAGGAGTCAGTTACATTCAGTTAGCACCAGTCATTGATTGATTGCATGTGGGAAGGCACAATTCCTCACCTACTAGATTCATTTAGGCTATTTAACTGATTCTAACTGACTGGTGCACTGATTGAGGCAACTGGGGCTAACTAGTTTACCTCTGATAATGATTTAGACATGTCCAGTTATCCATGCAATTAGGTAGAGTCAATCAATTCAAATTCCTCTCTCATGCATTCGAACTTACTGGTTATTAATACCAGTGTATTAAATTTTAATTAATTATCCAAATACTTTTGATTAATGAAAGCATTCACAGTTGTAAGCCATTTTTGCACTGTTTCATTCTTCAATTTCTAAGTAAAATTGTCTGATCTATCTTGTGAGTTGTGTGTTGGTCCACAAATCTATGTGCTCAATTTTATACAAGGGCCATACATCATATCACTTTTCATCTTATTTTAGAGCATATTTATTCTTAGAACTCATTCAAGAAGCCATTAATCATCAACTAAAATTATTCATACAAGGATCCTCATGCATACTTGCTCATTAATCCATAATACCTTAATCTATTTCAGTCCTATATTAATCATGTAATTTCCACCAGAGACAACTCTTCATGAATGACTTAACATATGAGCATCCTTGTTAGTACATTCACTAGAATGCATTGATCAGAACCCATCAATTTGAATACACAACCATAATACATTAACCAGGATTTATCAAGCAAAAGAAGATTGCCATTTAGTGTGCTTCAACAGAACTAGATGTCCCCAAGAGGCGACAGGGTTAATCCCGCGGGTCTGTCTTTTGTAGAAAAACTTGTATGTATACTAAATAATCCAAGCAAAAGTTTTAATGGTTAGAATAAATTTTCTCTGATTTAGCAGAACTCGATGTTACCAAAAGGTGACAGGGTTGAAACCTGTGGGTCTGATACCATATGTAACATATGTCAAATTCCAAAAATAAAAAAAATGTATATCTTCGGAGATATCAATAAAATACCTAACCGTTATGAGGCATTACAAACAAATAGAGAGTTTAAAGCATAACCCTGGACATATGAAATGATCGTCATAGCCTTAAATTCTTAGAAACCCTTTTTCCAAAAAGAATAGATTTTCAAACAAAAAATCAAAAAGCTAAGTTACTGTTCTTTTGCAAGAACCATTCTGTAGTTTTGATTCCACATTCTGCATTCTTCATTCTGCAATGCAGAATGCAGAATCTAAAATTCCATTAAATAAATCATTTACCTTATGCACAATTGGTTCCTTGGAAAATCAACCATGATCGTCGATCTTGACTTGATGAGGATTGCAGGTTGCAGAAAAACAAGATTCTGTTAAATTAATCCTTGACTTTATATATTCTACAAATGCAAATTGCGGGTTGCAGAATGATGAAACTCTAAATTCCATCAACTTAAACTTTTACTTCCCTCCTTCTGCATTCCGAAAATGCGGATTGTAGGTTGTGGGTCACGTAAACTCCAAAATATGTGAATTTAATGTTTCACTTCTTTCCTTTCCCATTCTGCATTCCACAAAGGTGGGTTGCGGGTTGCAAAAACTCCAAAATACATGAAATTATTCTTTCACTTCCCTCCTTCTGCATTCCACACTCCACAAAGGAGGATTGCGGGTCGCAGGTTGTGAAAACTCCAAAATCTGTTAACTTAATATTTTATACTTTTAGGACCATTGATTTCTTGCAACTTAAGTCCCCATCGTTGATGTGATTCTTTGTGGATTCCATAGGGGAACCTTCATGACCAATATCAACCATTTATCTTCTTTGTGGATGCAATCTCAAACCTCTATCTACTTCTTTTTGGATTCCACAATGAAACCTTCACGACTATTATCAGCCATTTGTCTTCCTTGCAGATGCAATCTCGACTATTGATTTACTTCTTTTCAGATCGACGTTTAACCTTGCGAATTGCAGAAAGTGGGTTTCCTTTACATTTTTCGGAACCAAACCATCGCAATCTGTCTTCTGCAACTTTTATGAACCGTTGATGTCGTTGCATATTTGATCTCGACCATTGATCTTCTAAATTTGTGGATCAACATTTAACTTTGCATATTCAAGGGTTTCTAGTTTGATTTGGGGTTTCAAATTACTGTAAGCTAAACTGAACTAAAGATTAACTTGATGCTTAACCCTTCTTTGATTCTGACTTCTTTGTTTATAATTTTAATAGTCAATCCCTAACTGTGCTAAGTTGATTAGGGATTTAGACAACCAATTTTTAAGGTTTCCTCTGTGTAAA
>LPNX010571216.1:272697-346341 GCA_001517045.1 Pseudotsuga menziesii
CAGAAACGATACAAATAGATAATGCCCAGTTAAATGTAGGAATACACACTACATTTTAAAAAGGAATAGAGTATTCAATCCATTATATAAATAATCATGAGTTCTAAATTCTTCAAGTATCGGATTTGAAAGTATATCCACAACAACCAGTTCTACCAACTTATTCTAAGAATGATTTATTAATCACTATAGTAATATCATTGTATGGATCTAATATAAATCAGAGAAAGAGGGATATTTGTTCTACAGAAATGCATAACCCTACTGCTTGGAGATGTAATTGTACATAAACATTTCACATTCACATCCTACGGTAACTAGAATTAGTCATAAGAAAAACAGAGTAGGAACCTCGCACCAAGGATGGGAAAACAAAAGTGGAGAAGTTGTTTGTCCCAACCAACTCCCACAACAACCAAATTACTTGCTCCAGAACCCTCGAGCCTGTTCGCTGAACCACCAGAGAAAATGATCTTAATGCGCCATATCTTTCATTACAAATATGTTAATCCCATTAAATTCTAGCCTCCTACTCCTCATGGACATACTATTAAATAGTATTTTGCCTAGGACTTGGTCATTTATGAGCCTCCTACTCTTTAGCAACTCAACTAGGAGTGCAGACCTGATTTTTGGGGATGATTCCTCCTGGATCTCGAGTTCTCACACGGTGGTCTTTGCCACTTGTCATTTCCCTCTTCTGGGTCAGCAAACACTCTTTCAACGGCTACTTCCACTTTTGTTTTCCTTCAAAATATTTTATTAATAAGGAACAGTTTTATTACAAAATGCTCTATTCTTGACTTTCTAGTCAACGAATAATAAGATAATAATCAAAGTATTTTGCAGCAGAATTAATAATTAGTAATTCATGGGGTATTAAAGAAATGTATTTATGTTGGTTACTCTGAAGACACAAAATCATACAAGTTGTATGATCCTTTCGCAAGGAAAGTGATCATCAGTGGTGATGCTCAATTTGTTAAGAATCAATCATGATATGGAACTATCAAGAAGAATGTCAAGATTGTGTCAAATGTCAACCATGATGACATCATAGAAGAAGTTGTTCAAATACGACACACAATTCAAAATGTTGCATCACTGTCGAATCACACGACACCACGATATGGTTCAGCACAAGGAATATCGACACACGTCGCAACTCAAGCTACGTCAGCAAGCACACCAAGATGACAATAGACTCGATTAAGTAGTTTGTCGAGTTCAAAATCGACAAATCCAGTGAAGACAATAAGCCTACATGAAATATATGAAGCTGGTACACCAAAATGTTTTCTCAAATAGAGGATCCACTAACATTTGAGGAATCTGTTGAAGAAGAAGTATGTGCACAAGCCATGGATGAAGAAATAGAATCCATTGAGAAGAATCAAACATGGGAGCTGGTAGATGTACCAAAAGATAAATATGTAATCACTATCAAATGGATTTAAAAGACCAAGAAAGATGTTGATGGGAATGTGTAGAAGAACAAGGTAAGAATGGTCGCAAGTGGGTTCACGCAACAACCTGACGTAGACTTCAATGAAAATTTTGCACCTATTGCATGCATGGATACGTTAAAAATAATTCTGGCAATTTCTACACAAAATAAATGGTATTTTTATCAAACGGATGTTAAATCAACATTTCTGAATGCATAAGTGGAAGAGGAAGTGTATGTGGAACAACCGCAAGGATATGAAGTCCCACGACAAGAGAACAAAGTGTACAGGCTCACAAAGGATCTAAATGGTTTGAAGCAAGACCCTAGAGCTTGGTATAGTTGCATTGATTCCTATCTCACCCAAAATGGATTTCATAGAAGTGAAAGTGAACCGAAGTTGTAAACCAAATTTAATGAGAAAGGTAAGATGTTAATTGTATACCTCTATGTAGGTGATTTAATATTTACTGTTGACTTTGACATAAAATACTTTAAAGAAGTCATGGAAAGTGAATTTGAAATGACTGATTTGGGGCTTATGAAATGTTTCCTAGTCATTGAATTCCATCATTCGGAAAGTGGTATATTTATGTCACAGTCAAAGTATGAAAGTACAGTTTTGAAAAGATTTAACATGTCTAATTGCAAGACAACCTCGACACCAATCATAACAGGTTTAAAATTGAGCAAGGATGATGATGGATAACCTTTAGATCATACATTGTTTAAAAGGCTTGTTGGTAGCCTTATGTATTTAACAACGACAATACCATACATCAGGGTATTTTGTAAGGATTCTAATATTAAAGTATAGTACTCTAGGTGATTGTTTTGGATTGAAAAAAACATGTGTATAGATAGGTAGGCGAATATTAAATATCAAACATAAAATTAACACTGAAATGTATAAATTTTGGCGAATATTATGATTAAAAAAACATATTTTTATGTAAATATAGGCAACATTAGACACTAAAAATGACTAGATAACGAATCTATTTTTTGAAAAAAAACCCAAAAAATAATCAATTAACAATTTCGCCCCTAAAAATTACCCTCCGAGACATCATGTATGGAGTAACCTTGATATCAATATTCATAGAGTCGCCAAAAGACTCCCATTGGAAAGTAGGTAAAAGTATTATGAGGTATATAAGTGGCACAAAGGATTTTGGTTCAACTTCAAAAAGTTTTAATCTCATTAGATACACTGAGAGTGATAATGGAGGTAGCACAGATGACAAGAAGAGCACATCTGGGTGTACATTTCATTTTGGTACAGATGTTGTGTCATGGGATTCAAAGAAACACCCCATTATAAATCTATATTCAACAGAATTAGATTGTGTTGTAGCTACAGGCGTTGCATGTCAAGCCATATGTATGGAGACAATTTTAAAATACTTGTCGCAGAAACAGCAAGAACCAACAACCATTTTCTATGACAACAATTCAGCCACTACACTCTCTAAGAACCATTTGTTTCATAAGAGAACCAAGCACATCGACACAAGATTTCATTTCATAAGAGAATTGGTGAAAAACAAAGATATTTTTTTAGGTTTTTGCAGGTCTGAAGATCAACTTGCAGACGTCTTTACAAAACCATTGAAAAAAGGTACATTCCAGTATTTGTAAGGTTATCTTGGAATGACAAGTTTTGCAGAGTGAAGTCTGTCATGAACATAGAAAGTTTAAGCTCTGAAACATTTTGTAATATATTTTGTTTCAAGATCCTCACCTGCTCATAATTAAGGGCGAGTGTTGGAAATATTAATTACTCGTTGATTCTCTTATACTATTAGCTGACTCTATCAAAGTCTATAGTTGGTCGTGATATGTCAATCTCTCTGACAGGTTGAAGAGTTCACTTCTCTCTTATATAAATAAGTGGAATTAAATTTATGAAGATAAGTTTCTAGGTAGATAGTTATTACAGTTTTTAATGATTAAGTCGGTAACTTCACAGAGAGGCTATTTTAGTCTGTCTATATAAAGAAGAAGATGTTAGGAAATCAATAACAGATAGTGAAAAATAGAATTAAATAATGGAGAAGAAGGAAAAACTTTGTGGAGAGTTCAAGAGATCAAGCTCTGTGTTTTTGGAAAGTGATGAGAGCTGAAGCTCTCTAAAAGGTGAAAAATCCTTGTAAATTTCTAAGGTTGTATTTGCAGAAATAGTTCTTATTGTGTCTCGACAAGATATATAAATCCATTGTTTATATTTGAATGCATGTTTTATTTAGCCACACATCTTATCCATAATTACTTGCGTAAAATTTTTTTACATTTATCGTTTAGTGACAAACACAGAGAATCCATAAATATTTCACCGTGTAAAAGTTTGATTTTCTATCCGTAGAGTGGTGGACACAAGTCTTACTTAATATTTGGTTATATGATTTTGTAAGTCTGTCGAATTATTGTTGTATCAAGTTTTACTCCATGTTACCAGTTGGTGAAAAGTATTTTTCATTTTATAAATCTTTAGTCTAAGAAATATCCTTTGTAAAAGTTCGACCAAAAGTGGTTAAGTTGAGTAAGTTAAAAAATATCGGTCCAAGTAAACCCCTTTCTAAGTAAGGTAAGTCAGTCGATGTAAAATTGGTCGAAGTGGAGTAAGTGTTTTTTGAGGTAAAAAGGTGTTGGGTCGAAAGTCCCACCAAAAGTAGTATATTGAAAAACATGTCGACCACAGTAAAAACTTCTCGAAGTATTTTGGTAAGTTTAACTTGTCGAAAAATGACTTTTCTAGTCAGAGTTCGACTTAGACTTGTGCGGTAGGGGTTAGACAAGATTTACTCGACAAGTAAAAAGAGGTCAAGACCCTTTGACAATTTTTTATTTTATTTTATGACTAGGGGTACCTCAAGTTAACCGTGAGTGTTAGGAGTTCTCAAGAATGGTCAATAAGGTAACTAGATATAGACAATTAGAAAGTTTTCCATTTTTAAATGTCATTGATAAATGGAGGTTTTTTAACTAGCACATCCTAGGTATGTAGATAGAGACAATTATGAACTTTCCCATTATGATGTTTAGTTTACTACCACATCCACAAGCAATAAGTGATAGGCTAACATATATAATTTTATATCCATTATTCATCCAATATTGTTAGAATTAATATAAACAAAAAAAATACTATTTAATAAACAAAAACAAATATGAAAAAACAAAAACAAAAAATATTATAAGTTTCTTATGAAAATATCTACCTGTTAAACTATTTAATATACATTTATATAAATTTATTGATGTTAACCCATTATAAATCCATATTGCATTAGACTAGATGATATAAATCAACCAACAATGGCATTAGAATAATCGTACATCAAATTATGAAATTAATAAATAAATAAAAAATGGAACTCGATATCAAATTACAAATTAAAAAATGACATTTATTAAGAGAGTGATATGTTAGGTAAAACAGTAACAATTTGTTTTTGTTTTCTCATATCAGTTTTGTTTTTTTTTGTTTATTAAATAGTATTTGTTTTATGCTTATATTAAGTCTAACCATATGGTATTAATAATAGATATAAAATTATTTATTTTAGTTTTTCTTTATCTTTACAAAACTAAGTGGTTAATTGTGCCTATTAGCATTGATCCATCTCTTTACTTGTAGGACTGATGGTCAAGAAGGTAAATAGATACACACCATTAGGAATTTTTCCATTTTTAAATGTCATTGAAAAATCAAGGCTCTTCATTAGTAGGAGGCTCTTTGATTTCTCTTCTCTCATCATCCAATCCATTTTTTAATTGAGAAAAAGGAGGAGCAGCGCTACTCAAACTCATTGTTCTCGATCTTCTGCTGATGTTGCTCTCAATTGATGTAGAAGTAGAACTACTACTTTCTCAAGAAACACCTTCACCAACAAGTTACTTTGGTCCATCCATGTCTGTATTTCCACCAGGTTCACTAACTGCAATGTTTAATTATTGAATAAGAGGTAAAACAAATTTGAAACCTAGAAGAGAGCATGCCATTGCCTTTATAGTAGACCGGACTCATTTAACGGAGCTGACTCTATTCTCATGGCTTTTGAGATATTATATTTTTAATATTATCTTGACAGGCGATTAATTACATTTATAACATTTAGAGGGGTTTATAAATTATTTTAGATTTTGGATTTGGTTAGATGGATTGATTAATCTAAGTGGAACAATTGTACAATGAAAATTTATTTCATGGTCTTTCTATCAGTTTTTCTTTATTTGTTTCTTAAATAATATTTGTTTTTTTATATTAATTAAGTGTCTAGATCTACCCGACACTTTATTCATGGTTGTGATAGTATCTTATTTCATGGTTTAATTATTGAATAAGAGGTAAAAAAAAATTGAAACCATTCCTTTGCCTTTATAGTAGACCGGACTTATTTAAAGGAGCCTACTCCATTCTCACCTCACCGTGTTGTTGTTGTTTTTTTAATGTTTAAATTTATAATGGTGTCGAGTAAGAGGGAAGGTCTCTGATTTTAGTTTTTCTTTCATCACTCTAGTGGAACTCATCCGTGTTTTACAATATGGACTCCTCCTTTTCTTTTTAGAGAACTTGCTTGAGCTATATTGAGAGGTGATTAATTACATAAATATAGGGGTTTAGATATTATCTTTGATTTTGGATCTAGTTGAATGGATTGATTAATCTAGGTCGAACAATTTTACAATGAGAATTCATTTCATGGTATTTCTATCAGTTTTTTGTTTGTTTTTTTATTAGATAGTATTTGTTTTATTTTTATATTAATTAAGTGTCTTGTGGTTGTGCTAGTATCTTGTATTATGGACTTCCTAAAGTGGATAAACAAGATTAGCCCAAGTGTAAAAAGTGTACATTCAACATTTATTTCACGATCTTCGTATAACAAGATAAGATGACCATGAAATATCATGGTTGTATAGTTGTTATACTCAAGTTAATATTGTTAATGTGATCCATGAAACCCAAAATATGAGATATTAATGTCTATGAGCGTAATTAATCCATATCTATATATTTCTTAAAGTTGTCAATGCATCTCAAAGTCACCCCTACATATCTTTTGGATCCTTGGATCGTAAGTGCAATTGGGTTGGATTGAGGGATTCAGAAACCTAAGACATCTTTTTAGATCCTTTACTTAAAATATAAGTAATCTATCTTTGTTTTCTTTAGAAATAAACATGTTTAAGTCTATTATTTATGCAATTATGTTTAAATATATTTAATTATATGTATTATTTCTATTATTTATTTATTATTGTTGTCGTATCTTTAAATTAATAATTTGAGTTTATTTATTTTTTTATTTATATGCACTAGTTATTATGAGCCTTTTCAAGAAGCGATATCTTTCCATCGTTTGGGTTACATGGAAGGGGATGCTAGAATGTGGTAGAAAAACTTAGATTCAATGCTAAGCCATTTTGGACATTTAACTGAAATTCGATATATTTCTTCAAGGCATGGTCGAAGAATAATAGTTTCTTTAAATTAGGCATGATATCCCCCGACACATGAACCCGTTTTGGAATAATAGCCTCGACTAATAGATACTTAACGTTCTTCTTAATTTGCACATGTGCAGAATCCATTTTCCGTGGTGCAATGTACCCTGGTATCGTTTTGGTAGATATACAACAAGGAGCTTGGACATCATGGGTAGCTTTAGTGCGTCCTTTTGGGTTGGTTTATCAACCCCCAATTATCTTTTTCTTGGGAGGATTAATTGAAATAGATGGTCATGGAGGGGTATCCACAATAGATACCCGAGCGATATTAGTACTAGACATGTTTATTTCCATGGATGCAACTCACAATCTTCATAACTTACCTTTAGAAAACTATTACAGTTCTGACGTGGCCAATGAATGTGATGCGATATTGGCAATGATTATAAGGGTGGAAGCCAATATGTTCACACACTCAAGTCTTTTCAGTTGTTTATGACAATTTCCCACTAACCCCGCTGCTTCCACCATAAAAGGAATTATTTAATGTGCATTAATTGTAGACTTGATGGATGAGAATGCTCGAGAATTGAGCTTTGACATAATCCCAACTGTGACAATTTTGAAACTTTGACCAATAGATAGGCTAGTACCTAGACATACTACAACAATTGAATGGATTCGACAAACTCATAGACATATATAGGACTTTGATACACAATAATTCGACCAACATAGATATGTACAATATTTTAATGCACAAAAAAATTTGACAGAGAAATGAAATGTGGGGTTTCCAAAATATTTTTCTTACTCCTATACACAAATTCAGTCGAGGGAAATGCGTCAACTATCCTTATAATGTCTTAGCCAACTTCCATTCACTAATCAAGTAGAAGCATTGATATCATCGACATGACTTCTCATCCATGTGTGCTTTTCTCCAACATAAGGATTTCCTTTTCCAAACTGAATCTACATTCTCTAGTATTGTGACCAAACTGAGATGGACTGCATATGAACAACCCACCAACTCGTCGGGCTAGCCTTAAGGCCTAAAATCCATGTTCTTCTAGAACTTTAACTTCAAATTCAACAAGAATTGTATCCAAATTAGGTAATCCTTCATATGTAGGAAAATCACATACCTCGATGCCAACCCATCGTAGAGACTTTGTGATATGAGTACACTTTCACATAAAAGCTTCATGTAGATGATTCTTCTAGTTTTCTAGTGCTTCTCCTAAGTAAGATGAACATGAGCTGACACTTTACCAACTCGAATTCCCATCGACTGTCAGATTAATATAATCATCTAGTCAAGAATGTTGATGTAATTGTAACTTTGGATTGTATTCACGTGTACTTCTAATGTATTGTACCCTGATGTTTATTCCAAGAGGTGTCTATAATGTATTTGAGTCATGTAATGCCCCAATGTTCTGATTGGGAGTTACTATAATGTAAACAAGTCATGTCAAGTCATTGTGGGTAACCCTCCTATTGGTCAAGGGTTAAAGTCCCCGCAGTTGTGGGGCCCTAGGGTTATTATACTATCCTAGAGAATTCGACCCTAGGTGAGTCAATGTAATTCGGGGAAATAGTCCCCACCGTTTTGTTAAGGATAACCCTCCTTGTTGGTCGGAGGAGGAAAAGTCCCCACAAGTTGTGGGGCACTAGGGTTATTAGACACTCATAGAGATGTTGGCTCTAGGAAGTAATTTTTAAGTGAGGCCGACATGGTGGAGTGGATTTTAAGTTCATGAAAGAATATAAGTAGAGAGAGAGCCTCTCTATTTATCACACACACACTCAGTCATTGGGGGGCATGAGTGAGAGAGAAGTTGCTGGGACAAGAGAGAGACTACTGATGTCGGGAGATCAGCTTTATGTTTTCAAGTTTTACTTTTGGTGTTGATTCTATATTTGAGGAAGTTGTGGGGTTTTCTCCTTTATGGCTTCCCCGAGGAAAATTATTGGTGTCTCTTGTCTCTTTTGTTTTATTAGTGTGCATGTTATTCTCTCAGTTAAAGATCCTAAGATCATAATGCTAGTTTGAATGATAAAAATATAACATGGTATCAGGGCTAACCTGAGAAGAAGACATTGTGTAGCTGTAGAAGCTAGGGATTCTTAATTTTTGGATCTCTCTCAACAATCCATCAGCAAACGTATACTAGGATGACTCTCCATTGAAGGGCGCATCTTTCTGTCGAAGCAGAATTCGATTCTGGACATTTTCAGTTTTAATGCGAGAAATTAGGGCTTCTTACAGAGGAGGAATTTTTGAGTGAGCCCAACATAGGATTGTTATCCTCATCAAAATAGAATTTTAGAGACCTGGGTCAATAATTTTGGTTGGGTGAAACTTTGGGAAAGTCAAACCCTAGTTAGACCCCGAGGTGGAAAAAACCCTAAAATACTAAAAATGATAAGTTTTGGTAGATTCACTATATATGGGGATTGGGGAAGGACCAGGAGATGAAACTTGCACAGGATGAAGATAACATCCTGAATTATACTGTATCAAATATTCAACCTCATATTCACTATATTCTGGGAGATATGATCCCTCCATGTTAGGGTTCCAGCCTCTTCCAGGATTCATCCCTAAATAGGACACCTAGGGATAATTTCTATATATTTGGCTACAAATGTCCAAATGAAATTTATGAACATGTTCCAAAAAGGGTTCAAACTGTAGTTTCTATGGTACAATTTTCAGACCCAGAAGATGAAACTGTGACACATGGAATTCTGTACAACTTTGATGTGTTGAACAATCCTGAAATAGGTCACCTTGGGAAAATGATCATAAGTCCCAATTGGTGAACCCAATTCTGATGAAACTTGTGGTGTTGAAATAGGGACATATGAGGATACCTTAGAGAAAATGTTTATATAGAGAGGAGTAGAAATTCATAGATATCACAGAAACAGTATCAGGAATTTCTTAAGGAGAAATTGGTAAACTAGGGCTCACCACTGTTTTCCCTCCACTGTCTTTAGAAAAGGAGTACATTGGACAGCTCACCTTGAAGAGATCCATCTTTCTATCCAATCAGATATTAAAGATTCCAAGTTTTGAGAATTAGGGTTTCTCTGACAAACCCTAGATCAACCAGCTTCGGAACCAGGATGGACACCTCAAATCGGTAAGATCTAATCTTTTGCTATTTTCATTTGAGGTTCTCATTTCAAAGTGATGTATCACATCAGCTTGATGATAAGCTTGGTGAAGTTGACAAATTCCAAGCTTGGAAGTATATGATCTCTTTGAAGAAAATGAATTAGACACCTACATGAGTAGAGAGGTTCCAGTTCCAGAGGGGGATGAGGCTCAAAGCCTTATAGAAGAAGAACTTGGTCAAGGCCAAGAATATCATTGCTGATTCAATCACGAATCACATTATACCACAAGTGTCTTCCCTAAAAGACACCGAAAGAGATGTTTGATTCCTTGACCAATCTATTTGAAGGGACGAACATAAATCAGAATATGACTTTGAGAAAATAGTTGAAGAATGTGAAGATCCAAAATGTAGATACCATACAGTCATACTTTACGAGGCTCTCTCAAATCAAAGAACAACTTGTAGCAGTAGAAGAAGAAGTGGAAAATGTAGAAGTGGTGATAGCCACCTTGAATTGCCTCCCAGGATCATGGGATTCATTCATGCGAGGAATGTGTACCAAAAGGAAGTGATTACTTTCAGCAAACTCTGGGAAGAAGAAGAAGCTCGACTCAGAAGATGGAAGCAACTAAAGATCAAGCTCTCACCATCCAAAGAAGATACCTCAAGCGATGAGGAATATGAAGAACTCAACTCTTGAATAAACTCCTATCCATCTTATCATTTGGATAATAAACAATGCTATAATGAATGAAGAAGATGATGAAGCTGAAGGCTAAAGAAGGAGTCTACCCACGAAACGATAAACTCTGGTTCTTACTTTAAGATTCCTTCCTTTGTTTAAAGAATTATTAATTTATAAGTGATATTATTTATGTAATATTATTATCTGTATATATTATAAATACTTAAGCTTGTATTTGTGCATACACTTATTTTATAAAGACTGTGACTAATTTGTATTAATTTAGTTCATTTAGTAGTATTATTTTGGTTAACTTACTAAGAAATGAAATAAGGGTTACGACTCTGTCATTTTCCTTTACCTATATAATTTGTCTGTAAAAGTTAAAAGACAGTTCCTCGTTAATAATACTTAAAGCATAGGTTACTAAAATATCTTAGTTGTTTTTATTCTAAATAAAAGAATACTGTGAGAGCTAAATAAGTTCTTTATTAAGATATTCCTTATCTTTAATTAATTTGTCTTTAGAATTTAATTAGGTTATCAAACCCTACTTAGGGTTTGAATAGTTGCAGGTTAAGTTAGCTATTAATATTAGTAATTGATATAAACTAACATAACCATACTTAAACCCTTACTTAACATAAATAAATAAGCATTATATCTGAGATGTTTCTATTTCCTCTATTTCAGGTTAGAAGTATAGTTTGTAAAAGAAAGTACTGTGTAAAAGAATAACTTACCTACTTGAACACATTGCTATCAGTAAAGTAATATGACTATTTATTTTTCTAGCATTCTTAATACACAGTCTGGTTTTAACAATAACCTAACTAAGGAGATTAATATTCTTTTCTGGAAGCAACTATCTACAGAAAGAAAAGATTCCAACACTCTGAAAACATAAGTAACTCTATTCATTTAAGATTTCTTTCCTATCCTTCATCTATTTTAAACTATGCTGTCTGTGCTAGAGTACAGTCTAGTCCATTCCATACGTGGAAAAACATAGGTAGGATTATTGTTCATCAAATACAGATTCAACATTCAAATAACTAAAAGATTACAAGCTTTAACAGTTCACTACAAAACATATAAATCATTTATTATTCATTCATTATCAGATATAAACTTTTAACATAGTAAATAAAAGACTGTAGAACCTATTTTAAAGCTGGACAACAACAGCGTTGGGAGGCCGTTCCTCCCTACCAACTCCGGGAGAGCGCTCAAACAGCGACTTCTCAGGACCCTCGAGCCTTTTCCTGGTCTCCTTGGATGAGAACTGGTGGAGCATGCAACAAGATACCATTCTAATGAGTCAGTACTAACTCTGCACTCAGCAGTAAGATCCTTCAGCTGAAAAGTTGTACTAGATCACTTTCTATAGTTCACCCCTCAAACGCATTCCATAAATTCACTTCCCAATGAAATCCTCTGAAGTACATTCACCTGAATGGTTATCTTCTTGAAATGAGCAGCCTTAGTTCTCTTCAATGGGTATTTTTATTAATATTGCCTAGATATTTTTGGGTTAATTGTCATTAATTGAGCCATCTGCTCTTATCCCACTTTCTTGGGGGATCATGACCCCAAATGTAGGGAGGTTGCCACCTACAACATTGGAAGTGTTTGAGGATGCTGCCACTTGTCTATTTGCTCTCCACCCAGTCTCCTCCACCAACTTGACCAGTAAACACTCTTTTAACAACTCTCCCAAGTTGTTGTCTCCACTTTTATTTATTTATAATTAAAATATTCAAAATTACATTCACAACCTTGACTCTCTTGAGTCATCATTTACAACTTAGCATAAAATTTAACATATTGTCTTGAAATAAAATCAAATATGATAATATATTTTTTACAAAATTGGGGCATGTGACAACTCTTGCTTTCCTTCCATGACTTTGATAAGGCTCTTTCTTTCCTCCCATGACTTTGATAAGGCTCTTGCTTTCCTCCAATGACTTTGATAAGGCCTTGATACCGACACCATTGTGGAAAAACTCGTGATTGTTCTTTTATCCAAATTTTATGTTAAATATCCACTTTAAAGGGTGTATGTTATGGTTCATATCGTTGATCATTTCCCATTACCTTAAGAATATTATGTAAGGGAATGATTCCCTCAATTTATTCCCCAACCATGGTTGATAATGTCTAATGATCATTCATTCTAATTCAACTACTACATACACTTACAATTATTTAACTTGTATTTATTATGGTTGAGATTGTTGCCTATGATTGCTAGTACTTGACTATGAATATCTATGATTGACTTTGAGCAATAATGGTTGATTATGATTCAATTTGTTTGACTTTTATTGGTTGTAATTCACTATGATTAGCTCTAGTTGACCATCATTTGACTTTGGTTTATTATAGGTTCATAAGGTTTACTTTTAATCATAGTTATTTGTAGGTGACTTTTATGGTCGAGTATAATTTACTTTCATGAGAATGTTTGACTATAATTTATTAAAGGTGATCATAGTTGATAGTAATGGTTATGAATAATTAATTATGTAAATATTTAATTGGATGATTATGGTTGGTTTTAACCAGTATAGATCCATCTGAAACCCACATCTAGTAAGCATCCAAAGGGATCCAATTTGTTGAGGTGTAAATGTTTTTTATCTTAAAAGTTTTATACATCCAAAATAATTTACACCTCATGAATTTCAATCACTCTTGGTACTTAATAGATTTATGTTTAAGATGGATATATGCTAGTAAAAAAATAATAAAACTTTAAATACCATAACACTAGCAAAGCCACTCAACTTGAGGCCAGTCAACAATGATAAGCCACCAATCATTTTTTAATGGACTTAAAAATAAATTTAAATCATCAATTGAACAAACAAGAAGTTTTTTAAGAATAATAATTTAAATCTTGACCAACATTTCTAGTTAACCATTTAATTAATCACATTTAAATCTTAATCAAGGTGCATATAAGCTCATAACAAGATGCGATGACCATGAAACTAATCCTAGATGTACACTTGTAGAAGTTACGTTAATCTTGTCAATCTGGTTAATGAAGCCCAAAATATGAGATACTAGCACAACCACTCAACTTGTGGCAGGCAAAGAAAATAGGTCCCCTTTCATTTTTGAAGTTTCCTAGATTTAAAAAATAAATTTAATGAAAAAATTAATATTAAAGCATCTAGTAGAGAGACATCACCTCTATACTGGACTATAAAGCACCTCACTACTCCGCAATTAAAAATGGTGAATTAAATAAAATTTGATTGATCATAATTGACTATAAATAATAATTAAAATTTATTATTGTTGATTTTGGTGAATGAATTGAGTTCATTTCACTAGGATCATGACCTCCATCATGCTTTATAGTGCCCCATCACGCTTGATAGTGGCTTCACATAGCGTTCAGAAAGTTCATAAAAGTTTCACCCAACCCACTAAACAAGATGTATAATAATAGCCACAATGTCATGTCCCCGCCCCTCTACCGGAGAGAGGACACAACTCATGCTGCTATCTAATCCGGGCAACTAGCCCCATGAACATAAAATGAAAATTGCATTGAAGTAATAAGATGTACAGATGCATAAATGTTTAACACACAACAGAAACAAATCCATTCCATTCATTCACATGTTCATTGTAATTTATTATCAAATGTAAATGCAAAGATTTAAACATAAGAATACTTATCTTATGAAGAAGCTCATCCCGCAACCAGCTATGTCACTGCAACATTACACCCAACCATAGGCCAGTGTGCTTCTTAATCTCTGAGCAACACTACCACCCCTAAGTTGGGCATGATTCGCACAAGGAATAAGGGAACACTAGCAGGCTCACACATAACCAAGAATACCACAAAATTCAGCCAAGCCAAGCAAAGTTTGGTATGTTTCAAAATAATTCATGCATTTAATTTTGTAGTGGATAAACTTTATGATCTTCATAAAAAGGAAAAAGCCATTAACTATTGTAGAACCCTATGGCTAATGCTAGTGAAAAAATCCAATCATTGGAATATGTTTCTTGCTAATGGTATCAAAATTAAAGCGGCATGAAATCACAACAAAATAGATAGACCATAATATAACAAGAGGATATGTAAAATAGGTCATCAAATTCCTAATGGTTAGTGAAAAAATCCAATCATAAGAAGGATTTGCTTGCTAATAGTATCAAAATTAAAGCTGACAAAGTAATAGCTATATCACAATATAACAAGAGGATATGAAAAAGAGGTCCTCGATTTTAGGTAGAGTGCATATTGGTAAGTAAAGGAAGAGAACAATACCCACTGTAACACTATGACTATTATTATTAGCACACTTGGTTATGGGTGCGTGAATATGATATATCTACGTATTGAACAAACAAAAGTGATGTCTTGTGAACTGATTGCAATCACATTATGCATTGTGGTGATGCTTCTTGGTGTTAGTGACAACACTCTAATTCATTGATATGTAAGTGGATATATTGAATCAGTGTTATGATCTTCTGAGAATGATTGGATCTACAATTGTAAAGCTTGTGAGATTGACATCATCTTGTAAATTTTTATCCATTACTTCTTCTGTTGTAGAATATAATATTTATTATTTTCCTTAGAACATATTTGTTATCTTCCTTTTAACTTCTTATCCTAATATTTTGTAAGATTTAAAAGCCTTACAAAAATTACAACTTTCTTTAAAACAATAAAACCAATTTACAATGTGTTGTATAATATAATATTTATTATTTTCCTTCGAACATATTTGTTATTTTCCTTCTAACTTCTAATCCTAATATTTTGTATTATTTAAAAGCCATACAAAAATTTACAACTTTTTGTATACCAATAAAAATCAATTCACTCTGTTGTAGAATACAATATTTATTATTTTCGTTTGAACATATTTGTTATCTTTTTTCTAACTTAAAATTTTCTTTATATCATTAAAATCAAATTTTCTAATATTTTGTAAGATTTCAAAGTTGCACAAAAATTTACAACTTTTTTTATACCAATAAAATCATTTTTTCAAATATTTGTAAGATTTCAAAGTCACACAATAATTTACAACTTTCTTCATACTAATAGAATTAATTTATAATGAATATTTGGTTCCAACTAAATCTTATCAATTTACATAGAATTATATAAGCTATGGAGATTTGGCTCCAGCTAAATCTTATCAATTTACCCAACATTATATAAGTTATGAAAATTTGAGTCTAACTAATTCTTATAAGTTTACCAACCATTATTATAAGTTGTGACTCACATTTCAACTTACAAGATATGGTATGATGAAGATATAAAAACATGAAGGAGAAGTAAGAAAACTATTCGTAGTGGACCATAAAAAGGAGGGATTCGGTTGCAGCACTAATATTCCCAATGATGGCTTCATGGTTTAAATTGGGGCTTAAGATCACAGCGATGGAAAGGTAACAAGAGAGCTTCATTCCTCCACTTTTAGACCCGGATAAACATAATCTTTTCATCAGAACTCACGTTGGGACAACTCCTATTGCTTTCTTATTTATCCCATAGGATTAAGCAGTAGATAATAGCCAAGCACAACAACTCGGATACTAGATAATCCCCAACAAACCCATCGACATATTCAACTCCCTCAGAGGTATGGTTTGGACCTGAGTTGAAGGATTACAATACTTTACAATCACTAGACCAGACAGATAATATGTTGTAAGTTTGGTCAGCTGATTCATGCATTCTCCATGATTTCCTCATATTCTTGCAAAAAGAAGTTTGGTATGTCAAAGTATCAGGATTCTTGTTTCTGTCATCGATTTATGAGTATGAATAACTTCCCACTCAGATGCGATGAGCTCCAATGGCGCCAAAGACTGACTTTATAGTCCATGTCCTGAATATGTCCTCAAGTATTGAATAATCCTTAGCACAACTGTTAAATGAGGTCGTCGAGGATCACTCATGAACTCGCTGACCACGTGAACTGAAAATGTTATGCCAGGTCTAAGCGTACCCAAATATATATAGCTCTCGACAAACTAACAATCTCTGACAGATCTGCAACAGGGTTTCCTTCACTGGAGGATAGTTTCACATTCAGCTACAGAGGTGTTTCCCCTATATTGTTCTCAGTGAGATGAGCCTTTCCTATGATCTCCATAGTGTACTTATGTTGAGATAGAATGTATCTTTAAATATGCTACTTGTATCCCCCAAAATTATTTCGAGTACCGCATATCCTTCATCTGGAACTAAGATTGTAGGCGAGGCTTGAGGAAAATGAGATTATCCATATCACTCCCAGTGATTAACATCAACAACTATCAACGAAGAACTCATGGTAACATCTACTCTGTTTGAATCCAGCCTCTATCATTGCATCACGAAATATCTAAAAACATGCACTAAGAGCTTGTTTGATCCCATACAAATCTTTTCCCAGTCGTTCAACCAACGCTATATCATCAACTAAAGTCCTGGTGGAGGAGTCATTTATATTTACTCATGCAGATCACCGTGAAGAAACGCATTCTGAACATCCATTTTATACAATTTCCATTTTCAAGATGATGCGACAGCAATAATAATGCAAAGGGCAGACTTGCTACAGAATTTGTAAAAAACTCATAGTTTGTGCTGTTGTGAATACCCAAAGAAACAAGTCATGCCTTGTATCTATCCAAATTCCCATTTGATTTTAGCTTCACTTTAGAGACCCATTTGCATCCTAATCTCAACTGCATGTCAGCTACTCCATGCAAAAGGTGAATCCTACACCTCGACTGCAGCTACCCAATAGAAAAGGAAAATCCCTGTGGGCATTCTCAGATCAAAATAAACGCAATAGAAAAAGACTATCTGTGGGCATTGTCAGATCAAAATAAAAAAGGAATTCATGCAATAAGCCATAAACATCCGCTATTAAATGATGGTTGTATGGAAAAGCATTCATCTAAAATAGGCTGATGTCTACCGGTACCGGTTCCCTCTGGTGGGAAAAAGATAACAAGCAGACATCAACCTAAATCAAAGGCTATTTTTTTTTTAATTTCATTTCTCATGATTTTGGCTAAGTTTCTTTTGCAAATTTAAACACAAGCTTGCTTGAACTAATGTCCCTGACTGTAAACAATATGTGGGGGACATAAAAGACAAGAAAATTTAAACACAAGCTTGCTTGAACTAATGTCCCTGACTGTAAACAATATGTGCGGGACATAAAAGACGAGCGCGTTCAAAATGC
The DNA here is from genome assembly GCA_001517045.1 of Pseudotsuga menziesii. Classification (NCBI taxonomy): domain Eukaryota; kingdom Viridiplantae; phylum Streptophyta; class Pinopsida; order Pinales; family Pinaceae; genus Pseudotsuga; species Pseudotsuga menziesii. Next base: position 290,653 of record LPNX010571216.1, read on the forward strand.
TATTGATAAACAAGAGCATGTTGATAAATGGTATGTTTAACAAAAATATTTGACTGGATTAATAAATCGGTCCATATGAAACTCTTTAATATACATTTAAAAAAATGTTTTCATGTTAAATCGATATAAGTCCATATTGGATTGACTAAATTATAGAAATTAATAAAAAAAAGACATTGGAATAATGGAATTAGTTCGACATATTTTTCAAAATAAAATTATCAAATAAAATAATTTCTTGTATGTATTTGGTTAGTGATCTTCTCGGATTATTTTTATATCAGAACCATAAGATAATGCAATTCTCATGGAAAATGTGGATGGAAAATGTGGATGCAATGAAGTGGGTGCAAATAAAATACTTTCTCCTCTCCAACTTCAAAATTTTCTTCAAAATTTTCATGGAAACATGGGAAGCCTGAAGTGTTGTTATTTTTATACCTTTATTTCTCTGCGGAGACGACCTCAAGTTCTACTACAGGCTACAGTCTATTCTGCCAAGTTCTCCATTTTGGCGGCTGCACTCTGCTACACATATTCTTTAGGGAGAAATCAACCAAGCGTTCTCTTGACTACACGACTTCCTCCTTGCAGCCTCAAATTCAGGGTCGGTTCCTTCAACAGAAGAACCATCGACAAGGGAAGCTAACGAAGGGAAAGCAGGAGCACACACTCTACTAGGGGCAGCTAACTCTAACAATTGCTCCTTCCCTTCCTTTCAAGACTACAATAGAGCTCTCAAACCAACATATTGGCAGGACAACAGAGCTTGTCTCTTCAATTTCAGGGCTGGTTTCTTTTCAACCAAACAAGCAATCAAACTCTATTTAAGCTACTGCTTCACCAACGCCACATCTCCAAAGCTTTTGTCACGGCTTCACAGAAGCGACATCACCACAATCCGCCCTCACATCCTCTTTGCCCTACAGTCTTCAAAATTCAAACTAATTGATGCTGAGACTGCAACAGGACTCTAGCTTTAACTTCTTGAGTACTCCTCTGGAGCTACACTCAAGCTGAGCCTGCAAAACGACTCGAGCTTCTGCTGCGCAACTCTGATGAATACTGCTTCAACCCTTTCACTCATTACATGTTTCAGGTCGATGAAGGATGATATATTCCGGAGCTTGAGGGGTTTCTAGGATTCACCCTCAGCTTTGATACCATGATGAGAAAGGGCACCACTGACAGTAAGCGGACAGATGCCCATAAACCTGTCGTCTTCTATTAAAACAGGGATATATACAATGAGAAATTATCTAGAAACTTTTATGGAGAGGCTTCAGGCAACAATTACAAAGTATTTAGTATGCCAACTACTCTCAACCCATCATAGCATAAATGAGTATCATCCTAACATACGGAGTGATACAGATGGTTTCCAAAAAGGCTATGATGTGGTATTGGAATTAGTTTCCAACACATCTGTTGGAAAAATGTAATTACTCGCAGATCTGTACTTGACTTCCAGTGAGAGTCTGTACAAGTCAAGATCTTGTCTGTTAGTCTGACAAGAAGGAAGAGTCCACTAGTAGGCAATGTAAACCAGTCGAATTTATTTCAGAAGCTAAGTTGTTAGGTAGATAGTTATTACAGTCTTTAATAGTGAGTCAGTCGGCCCATGCTGTAGCAATCTTCAAGTTGCCTATAAATAGAAGAAGAAAATTGTAAATCGGTTTACACAGAGTCATACACACACATTAGACAGCAGAAAAACTCAGGGTGAGAAAGAAAAGTCGAAGCTCAAGCTTCTGTGCATGTGATTTAGTCGAAGAGCTGAAGCTCTGTAGACCGACCAGTCTGGACCAACAAGTATGGACTGACCAGTTTGTAACCGACAAGTTTGTAGTACTTTGTTATTTCCACATAATTAAATATATGAAATGGTTTGTGGTTGAATGCATGATTATTTGGCAGCACATATTTCCAGATTTACTTCTATAAATGTCTTTTACAATGACTGTTAAGTGAAAAGAACAAGAACCCATAAAAATCTCATCGGGTGAAAGTTCCAGGTTTTACGGCACATTGATCGACTCAAGTCTTCCTACATATTTGGGCATATGTTTTTATAAGATCTTTGGATTTGTTAATGTATCCATTTTTACTCTATTTTACTCACAGGTGAAAAGCATTTGTAATTTCTTAAGTCTTTAGACTAAGAAACATATTCTGCATATTTCGACCAAAGTGAGCCCACTTGAGTGGTCAGTTGAGTCAGTCGACTTAGTCAAAGGCAAGTAGTGAGCCGACTTAGTCTAAGACACTTAGTGAGCCGACTTGGTGGAAGACAAGAAGTCAACTGACTTGGTCGACGTGAAAAGTGGTTGAAGTAAAAATCGGACAAACGACTAAAATTTATAAACTTGTCTAATCACACATAGACAAGTTTCACCCGACTAGAAAAAAAGATAAAGTGGTCGGCGTGAAAAGTGAATTTTTTTTTTTTTTTAATATCGACTGAGCCCTAAACCCAAGTTTAGTCAGCTTGGTTTTGGCTAACTGGTATCAGAGCTTAGTATCATATCAGAGCAAGGTTTATTTCAGCCCAAGATTTAGGAAATAAATCTTGTCTTAAAAGGTGGAAATTTAATTTTCTAAGGAAAGTTAATTAAAAATTAAAAATGGCTTCCACTACTGGTTCATTGCAACCTCCAAGTTTTACAGGAAAGAATTATGAATATTGGTCTTTAACAATGAAGGCCTTATTCATAGGTCAAGATGTCTAGGAGATAGTCCAGCATGGTTATGCAGAACCAGCAGACATGGCAGAATATAAAAATCTCACACAGGCTAAGAAAGATGTCTTGAGAGAACAGAGGAAGAAAGATGGAAAAGCTTTGTTTTTCATACATCAAGCTATACATGAGAGCATACTCCCAAGAATAGCAGCAAAGACTAATGCCAAGGAAGCATGGGATACATTGGAGACTACCTATCAAGGTTTGGATAAGGTAAAGACATCCAAGCTGCATATTCTAAGAAAAGATTTTGAATCTCTGTCCATGAAAGATTCAGAGAATGTAGACACATTCTACACCAGAGTTGTTGAGTTGATAAACCAACTGAAATCTCATGGGGAACCCATATCAGACCAAAGAGTTGTTGAAAAAAATCTCAGAAGTCTTCCCCCGAGATTTGAAAATTTGGTTGTGACCTTAGAGGAACACACAAACATGTCGACATTTACCATTGATGAGCTGCAAGCTTCACTCATCAATCATGAGCACAGACTCAGCAGATCACAGACATCATTGGAAGGTGCATTTGCAGCACAGTCATCCTTAAGTCGTGGTAGAGGCAGGGGGAGAAACAACTTCAAAGGCAGAGGAAGGAGTTCTTCAAGAGGAGGACGAGGCAAAAGTCCTACAAATGTCGGTGGCAGAGGAGATAACCAGAACCCAAGTCAACCAAGTGGCCAGAGGTTTGATAAATCAAAAATTCAATGTCATTACTGTAAGAAGTTTGGTCATTATGCATATGAATGCAAGAAGAAGCAATATGACCAAGGAAGGCAAAGCCCAAGTTTGTCGACCAACACCAGCACTTCGACAAGTGCAATGTTAATGGCATCGACATCTCCACTTGAATGCAATGCTGTTCAAGAAAGTCCACATGACATATGGTACTTAGATTCAGGATGCAGCAACCATATGGCTGGTAATTTAAATCGGTTTTCCAGTCTAGACACTTCAGTTAAAACTGATGTTACACTTGGAAACAATGTCCAAGTTACTGTCTTAGGAAAAGGCATTGTTGATATTCTAACCAAACAGGGGGAGAGTAAGTATATCCCTAATATCTATCATGTCGAAGGTCTAAAACATAATTTGTTAAGCATTGGATAGTTGTTACAAAAAGGCTACAGAGTCTACATGCAAGATGAACACTGTGTGATCAAAGACAAGCGTCCAAGCGACCAGCTAATAGCAAAGGTGCAAATGACAATCAACTGCTTGTTTCCATTGAGGATAGTTCCTGACATAAAAGGGAAGACAAAGACAGGAACTGCATTGAAGGCAGAAATTGAAGAAACAGTCGAGCTCCTCGACAAGAGAGAAAATTGCAGCGCTAATTTGCAAGCTGCATTTCAGATAGAAGTTCAGGATGAATCCTCGTTGTGGCATTTCAGATTTGGACATCTGAATTTTGGTGGGCTGAAGCTACTGCACACAAACAATATGGTGAAGGGATTACCATTGATCGACAGACCAGAGAGGGTTTGTGAAGGCTGCATTTTCGGCAAGCAACACATAGAGACATTTCCAGTCAAAAATTCCTATAGAGCATGCACACCACTTGAAATAGTGCACTCTGACATCTGTGGTCCAATGTAGACATCATCCATTGGTGGCTGCAACTATTTTCTAACCTTTATTGATGATTACTCAAGAAAGACATGGGTATATTTCTTGAAACATAAATCTAATGCATTTGGTTATTTTCAGCAGTTCAAAGCACTCGTGGAGAACCAGAGTGGACATCGCATCAAGTTCTTAAGGACCGACAGAGGAGGTGAATATGTTTCAAACGAATTTCTGAATTTTTGCAAGACCCATGGCATACAGAAACCATTCACTGCACGATATACAATTTAGCAGAATGGTATTTCCGAAAGGAAGAACAGAACCATCATGGAGATGGCACGTAGCATTTTGGCAGTCAAGCGTTTGCCAAATGACTATTGGGGTGAAGCAATCGCAACTGCCATTTACATTATGAACCGATGTCCGACAAAGAGTGTGAAGAACAAAGTTCCCCAAGAAGCATGGACAGGTATGAATCATAGTGTTTCCCATTTAAAATTTTTTGGTTGTGTTGCATATGCTCATGTTCCAAATGAGCTGAGAAGGAAGCTAGACAAGAAGGGACAGAAATGTATTTTTGTCAGCTATTTAGAAGACACAAAAGCATACAAGTTGTATGATCCCGTCACAAGAAAAGTGATAATCAGTCGGGATGTTCAATTCCTCGAGAATGAATCATGGGATGGAACTGTCGACATAAATGTCAAGATTGTGTCGAACGTCGACAATGATGGTATGGAAGAGGAAGAGGTTCAAATACCACATGTAAGTCAACCGATCGCAGCACCGTCGACTCCCATGACACCAAGACATGGTTCAACACAAGGACCATCAACACAAGTAGCAGCTCAAGCTACATTGCCAAGTACAACAAGAGGACAGCAGACTCCATCAAGCATTTCGTCGAGGTCGACATCGATAGAACCGGTGAAGACAAGAAGTCTGCGGGAGATATATGAAGCTGGTACACCTAATTCATTCTCTCTCTTTGCATTATTTGCACCTATATATGATCCACCAACATTTGAAGAAGTTGTTGAAGAAGAAGTATGGGCACAAGCCATGGATGAAGAAATAGAATGCATTGAGAAGAACTAGACATGGGAACTGGTCGATGTACCAACAAACAAGGATGTAATCAGTGTCAAATGGTTTTACAAGACAAAGCAAGATGCTGATGGGAATGTGGAAAAGCACAAAGCAAGAATGGTAGCAAGAGGGTTCACACAGCAACCTGGCATATACTTCAATGAAATGTTTGCACCTGTTGCACGCATGGATACAGTAAGAACAGTTTTGGCCATTGCTGCACAAAACAAATGGCCAGTTCATAAAATGGATGTCAAGTCGACATTCTTAAATGGATATCTAGAAGAGGAAGTATATGTGGAACAGCCACAAGGGTATGAAATTCCAGGTCAAGAGCACAAAGTGTACAGGCTCAAAAAAGCATTATATGGTTTGAAGCAAGCTCCTAGGGCTTGGTACAGTTGGATTGATTCCTATCTCATTGAAAATGGATTTCACAGAACCGAAAGTGAACCGTCTTTGTACACCAAAGTCGATGAGCAAGGTAAGATGTTAATTGTCTGCCTGTATGTAGATGATTTAATATTTACTGGTGATCATGGCATAATAGATTTTAAAGCAGTCATTGAAAGTGAATTTGAAATGACTGATCTGGGGCTTATGAACTTTTTTCAAGATGATGCGACAGCAATAATAATGCAAAGGACAGACTTGCTACAGAATTTGTAAAAAAATCATAGTTTGTGCTCTTGTGAATACCCAAAGAAACAAGTCATGCCTTGTATCTATCCAAATTCCCATTTTATTTTAGCTTCACTTTAGAGACCCATTTGCATCCTATTCTCAACTACATGTCAGCTACTCCATGCAAAAGGTGAATCCTACACCTCGACTGCAGCTACCCAATAGAAAAGGAAAATCCCTGTGGGCATTCTCAGATCAAAACAAACGCAATAGAAAACGACTATCTATGGGCATTGTCAGATCAAAATAACAAGGGAATTCATGCAACAAGCCATAAACATCCACTATTAAATGATGGTTGTATGGAAAAAGATAACAAGCAGACATCAACCTAAATCAAAGGCTATTTTTTTTTTTTAATTTCATTTCTCATGATTTTGGCTAAGTTTCTTTTGCAAATTTAAACACAAGCTTGCTTGAACTAATGTCCCTGACTGTAAACAATATGTGGGGGACATAAAAGACAAGAAAATTTAAACACAAGCTTGCTTGAACTAATGTCCCTGACTGTAAACAATATGTGCGGGACATAAAACACAAGAGCGCGTTCAAAATGCTATTGATAAACAAGAGCATGTTGATAAATGGTATGTTTAACAAATATATTTGACTGGATTAATAAATCGGTCCATATGAAACTTTTTAATATACATTTAAAAAAATGTTTTCATGTTAAATCGATATAAATCCATATTGGATTGACTAAATTATAGAAATTAATAAAAAAAAGACATTGGAATAATGGAATTAGTTCGACATATTTTTCAAAATAAAATTATCAAATAAAATAATTTCTTGTATGTATTTGGTTAGTGATCTTCTCGGATTATTTTTATGTTAGAACCATAAGATAATGCAATTCTCATGGAAAATGTGGATGCAATGAAGTGGGTGCAAATAAAATACTTTCTCCTCTCCAACTTCAAAATTTTCGTCAAAATTTTCATGGAAACATGGGAAGCCTGAAGTGTTGTTATTTTTATACCTTTATTTCTCTGCGGAGACGACCTCAAGTTATACCTTAGGCTACATTCTATTCTTCCAAGTTCTCCATTTTGGCGGCTGCACTCTGCTAAACATATTATTTAGGGAGAAATCAACCAAGCGTTCTCTTGACTACACGACTTCCTCCTTGCAGCCTCAAATTCAGGGTCAGTTCCTTCAACAGAAGAACCATCGACAAGGGAAGCTAACGAAGGGAAAGCAGGAGCACACACTCTACTAGGGGAAACTAACTCTAACAATTGCTCCTTCCCTTCCTTTCACGCTTGCAATAGAGCTCTCAAACCAACATATTGGCAGGACAACAGAGCTTGTCTCTTCAATTTTAGGGCTGGTTTCTTTTCAACCAAACAAGCAATCAACCTCTATTTAAGCTACTGCTTCACCAATGCCACATCTCCAAAGCTTTTGTCACGGCTTCACAGAAGCAACATCACCACAATCTGCCCTCACATCCTCTTTGCCCTACAGTCTTCAAAATTCAAACTAGTTGATGCTGAGACTGCAACACGACTCTAGCTTTAACTTCTTGAGTACTCCTCTAGAGCTACACTTAAGCTGAGCCTGCAAAACGACTCGAGCTTCTGCTGCGCAACTCTGATGAATACTTCTTCAACCCTTTCACTCATTACATGTTTCAGGTCGATGAAGGATTATATATTCCGGAGCTTGAGGGGTTTCTAGGATTCACCCTTAACTTTGATACCATGATGAGAAAGGGCACCACTGAAAGTAAGTGGACAGATGCCCATAAACCTATCGTCTTCTATTAAAACAGGGGTATATACATTGAGAAATTATCTAGAAACTTTTATGGAGAGGCTTCTCCCAGAGGCAACATTTACAAAGTATTTAGTATGCCAACTACTCGCAACCCATCATAGCATAAATGAGTATCATCCTAACATACAGAGTGATACAGATGGTTTCCAAAAAGGCTATGATGTGGTATTGGAATTAGTTTCCAACACATCTGTTGGAAAAATGTAATTACTCGCAGATCTGTACTTGACTTCCATCCGACTCTGTCAGAGTCTGTACAAGTCAAGATCTTGTCTGTTAGTCTGATAAGAAGGAAGATTCCATGAGTAGGAAATGTAAACCAGTCGAATTTATTTCAGAAGCTAAGTTGTTAGGTAGATAGTTATTACAGTCTTTAATAGTGAGTGAGTCGGCCCATGCTATAGCAATCTTCAGGTTGCCTATAAATAGAAGAAGAAAATTGTAAATCAGTTTACACAGAGTCATACACAGACATTAGACAGCAGAGAAACTCAAGGTGAGAAAGAGAAGTCGAAGCTCTAGATTCTGTGCATGTGATTTAGTCGAAGATCTGAAACTCTGTAGACCGACCAGTCTCGACCGACAAGTATGGACTGACCAGTTCGTAATCGACAAGTTTGTAGTACTTTGTTATTTCCACATAGTTAAATATATGAAATGGTTTGTGGTTGAATGCATGATTATTTGGCCGCACATATTTCCAGATTTACTTCTGTAAATGTCTTTTACAATTACTGTTAAGTGAAAAGAACAAGAACCCATAAAAATCTCACTGCATGAAAGTTCCAAGTTTTACGGCACATTGGTCTACTCAAGTCTTCCTACATATTTGGGCATATGTTTTTATAAGATCTTTAGATTTGTTAATGTGTCCATTTTTACTCTGTTTTACTCACAGGTGAAAAGCATTTGTAATTTCTTAAGTCTTTAGACTAAGAAACATATTCTGCAGATTTCGACCAAAGTGAGCCCACTTGAGTGGTCGGTTGAGTCAGCCGACTAAAGCAGCCGACTTAGTCGAAGGCAAGAAGTGAGCCGACTTAGTCGAAGACAAGTAGTGAGCCGACTTGGTCGAAGACAAGAAGTCAACCGACTTGGTCGAAGTGAAAAGTGGTCGAGGTAAAAACCGGTCGGACAAGTAAGTCGAAGTAATTTTGGTCGAGTGTAGGACCGACTAAAATTTATAAACTTGTCTAGTCAGACATAGACAAGTTTCACCCGACTAGAAAAAAGGTAAAGTGGTCGGCATGAAAACTGAAAAATTAATTTTTTTTTAATATCGACTGAGCCCTAAACCCAAGTTTAGTCGGCTTGGTTTTGGCTAACTGGTATCAGAGCTTGATATCATATCAGAGCAAGGTTTATATCAGCCCAAGATTTAGGAAATAAATCTTGTCTTAAAAGGTGGAAATTTGATTTTCTAAGGAAAGCTAATTAAAAATTAAAAATGGCTTCCACTTCTGGTTCATTGCAACCTCTAAGTTTTACAGGAAAGAATTATGAATTTTGGTCTTTAACAATGAAGGCTTTATTCAGAGTTCAAGATGTCTGGGAGATAGTCCAGCATGGTTATGCAGGACCAGCAGACATGGCAGCATATAAAGATCTCACATAGGCTAAGAAAGACGTCTTGAGAGAACAGAGGAAGAAAGATGGAAAAGCTCTGTTTTTCATACATCAAGCTATGCATGAGAGCATACTCCCAAGAATAGTAGCAAAGACTAATGCCAAGGAAGCATGGGATACATTGGAGACTTCCTATCAAGGTTTGGATAAGGTAAAGACATCCAAGCTGCAGATTCTAAGAAAAGATTTTGAATCTCTGTCCATGAAAGATTCAGAGAATGTAGACACATTCTACACCAGAGTTGTTGGGTTGATAAACCAACTGAAATCTCATGGAGAACCCATATCAGACCAAAGAGTTGTTGAAAAAATTCTCAGAAGTCTTCCCCAAGATTTGAAAATTTGGTTGTGACCTTAGAGGAACACACAAACATGTCGACATTTACCATTGATGAGCTGCAAGCTTCACTCATCAATCATGAGCACAGACTCAGCAGATCGCAGACATCATTGGAAGGTGCATTCATAGCACAGTCATCCTTAAGCCATGGTAGAGGCAGGGGGAGAAACAACTTCAGAGGCAGAGGAAGAAGTTCTTCAAGAGGAGGACGAGGTAGAAGTCCTACAAATGTCGGTGGCATAGGAGATAACTAGAACCCAAGTCAACCAAGTGGCCAGAGGTTTGATAAATCAAAAATTCAATGTCATTATTGTAAGAAGTTTGGTCATTATGCATATGAATGCAGGAAGAAGCAATATGACCAAGGAAGGCAAAGCCCAAGTCAGTCGACCAACACCAGCACTTCAACAAGTGCAATGTTAATGGCATCGACCCATCCACTTGAATGGAATGTTGTTCAAGAAAGTACACATGACATATGGTACTTAGATTCGGGATGCAGCAACCATATGGCTGGTAATTTAAATTGGTTTTCCAGTCTAGACACTTTAGTTAAAACTGATGTTACACTTGGAAACAATGGCTAAGTTACTGTCTTAGGAAAAGGCATTGTTGATATTCTACTCAAACAGGGGGAGAGTAAGTATATCCCTGATATCTATCATGTCAAAGGTCTGAAACATAGTTTGTTAAGCATTGGATAGTTGTTACAAAAAGGCTACAGAGTCTACATGCAAGATGAACACTGTGTGATCAAAGACAAGCGTCCAAGCGACCAGCTGATAGCAAAAGTGTGAATGACAAGCAACTGCTTGTTTCCATTAAGGATAGTTCCTGACATAAAAGGGAAGACAAAGACAGGAACTCCATTCAGGGCAGAAAGTGAAGAAACAGTCGAGCTCCTCGATAAGAGAGAAAATTGCAGCGCTAATTTGCAAGCTACATTTCAGATAGAAGTTCAGGATGAATCCTCGTTGTGGCATTTCAGATTTGGACATCTGAATTTTGGTGGGCTGAAGCTACTGCACACAAACAATATGGTGAAGGGATTACCATTGATCGACAGACCAGAGAGGGTTTGTGAAGGCTACATTTTCGGCAAGCAACACAGACAAACATTTCTAGTCGAAAAGTCCTATAGAGCATGCACACCACTTGAAATTGTGCACTCTGACATATGTGGTCCAATGTAGACATCATCCATTGGTGGCTGCAACTATTTTCTAACCTTTATTGATGATTACTCAAGAAAGACATGGGTATATTTCTTGAAACATAAATCTGATGCATTTGGTTATTTTCAGCAGTTCAAGGCACTCGTGGAGAACCAGAGTGGACATCGCATCAAGATCTTAAGGACCGATAGAGGAGGTGAATATGTTTCAAATGAATTTCTGAATTTTTGCAAGACCCATGGCATACAGAAACAATTCACTCCACATTATACACCTCAACAGAACGGTATTGCCGAAAGGAAGAACAGAACCATCATGGAGATGGCATGTAGCATGTTGGCAGTCAAGTGTTTTCCAAATGAGTATTGGGGTGAAGCAATCACAACTGTCGTTTACATTATGAACCGATGTCTCACAAAGAGTGTGAAGAACAAAGTTCCCCAAGAAGCATGGACAGGTATGAATCATAGTGTTTCCCATTTAAAAATTTTTGGTTGTGTTGCATATGCTCATGTTCCAGATGAGCTGAGAAGGAAGCTAGACAAGAAGGGACAGAAATGTATTTTTGTCGGCTATTCAGAAGACACAAAAGCATACAAGCTGTATGATCCCGTCACAAGAAAAGTGATAATCAGTCGGGATGTTCAATTCATTGAGAATGAATCATGGGATGGAACCGTCGACATAAATGTCAAGATTGTGTCGAACGTCGACAATGATGATATGGAAGAGGAAGTGATTCAAATACCACATGTAAGTCAACCGGTCGCAGCACCGTTGACTCCCATGACACCAAGACATGGTTTAACACAAGGACCATCAACACAAGTAGCAGCTTAAGCTACATCGACAAGTAAACCAAGAGGACAGCAAACTCCATCAAGCATTTCGTCGAGGTCGACATCGACAGAACCGGTGAAGACAAGAAGTCTGCGGGAGATATATGAAGCTGGTACACCTAATTCATTCTCTCTCTTTGCATTATTTGCACCTATATATGATCCACTAACATTTGAAGAAGTTGTTGAAGAATAAGTATGGGCACAAGCCATGGATGAAGAAATAGAATGCATTGAGAAGAACCAGACATGGGAACTAGTCGATGTACCAACAAACAAGGATGTAATCAGTGTCAAATGGATTTACAAGACAAAGCAAAATGCTGATGGGAATGTGCAAAAGCACAAGGAAATAATGGTAGCAAGAGGGTTCACACAGCAACCTAGCATAGACTTCAATGAAATGTTTGCACCTGTTGCATGCATGGATACAGTCAGAACAGTTTTGGCCATTGCTACAAAAAACAAATGGCCAGTTCATCAAATGGATTTCAAGTTGACATTCTTAAATGGATATCTAGAAGAGGAAGTATATGTGGAACAGCCACAAGGGTACGAAGTTCCAGGTCAAGAGCACAAAGTGTACAGGCTGAAAAAGGCATTATATGGTTTGAAGCAAGCTCCTAGGGCTTGGTACAGTCGGATTGATTCCTATCTCATTGAAAATGGATTTCACAGAAGTGAAAGTGAACCGTCTTTGTACACCCAAGTCGATGAGCAAGGTAAGATGTTAATTGTCTGCCTGTATGTAGATGATTTAATATTTATTGGTGATCATGGCATAACAGATTTTAAAGCAGTCATGGAAAGTGAATTCGAAATGACTAATCTGGGGCTTATGAAATTTTTTCTGAGCATTGAAGTTCAGCAGTCTGAAAGTGGTATCTTTATATCACAGTCTAAGTATGCAAGTGAAGTTTTAAAAATATTTAACATGTCTAACTGCAAGACAGCCCCAACACCAGTAATAACAGGTTTAAAATTGAGCAAGGATGATGAAAGATCCACTGTAGATCCTACGCTGTTCAAAAGGCTTGTTGGCAGCCTTATGTATTTGACTGCAACAAGACTAGACATTATGTATGGTGTAAGTCTTATTTCAAGGTTCATAGAGTCACCAAAAGACTCACATTGGCAAGCAGGTAAAAGAATTCTGAGGTATGTAAGTGGCACAGTAGACCTTGGTATTATGTATTCAACCTCAGAAAATTTTAAACTCATTGGTTACAATGACAGTGACAATGGAGGCAGCATAGATGATAGGAAAAGCACATCTGGGTACACATTTCATTTTGGTACAGGTGTTGTTTCATGGAATTCAAAGAAACAACCCATAGTAACTCTATCTTCAGCTGAAGCAGAGTATGTTGCAGCAACAAGTGCTGCATGTCAAGCTGTCTGGATGAGGAGAGTCTTAAAAAACTTGTCACAGAACCATCAAGAACTGACAACAATCTTCTGTGACAACAATTCAGCCATAGCATTATCAAAGAATCATGTGTTTCACAAGAGAACCAAGCACATCGACACAAGGTTTCATTTTATAAGAGAGTTGGTGAACGACAAGGAAATTTGTTTGGAATTTTGCAGGTCTGAAGACTAACTTGCCAATATCTTCACAAAGCCATTGGCAAAGGACACATTCCAGTATCTGCGTAGTTATCTTGGAATGACAAGTTCTCCACAGTGAACTCTGTCATAAACAGAGCATGTCTAAGCCCTGAAACATTTTGTATTTGTTTTAAAAATCCCCACCTACTCATAATTAAGGGGGAGTGTTGGAAAAATGTAATTACTCACAGATCTGTACTTGACTTCCAGCCGACTCTGTCAGAGTCTGTACAAGTCAATATCTTTTCTGTCAGTCTGACAAGAAGGAAGAGTCCACAAGTAGGCAATGTAAACTAGTCGAATTTATTTTAGAAGCTAAGTTGTTAGGTAGATAGTTATTACAGTCTTTAATAGTGAGTCAGTCGGCCCATGCTGTAGCAATCTTCAGGTTTCCTATAAATAGAAGAAGAAAATTGTAAATCAGTTTACACAAAGTCATACATAGACATTAGACAGCAGAGGAACTCAGGGTGAGAAAGAGAAGTCGAAGCTGAAGATTCTGTGCATGTGATTTAGTCGAAGAGCTGAAGCTCTGTAGACCGACCAGTCTCGACCGACAAGTATGGACTGACCAGTTTGTAACCGACAAGTTTGTAGTACTTTGTTATTTCCACATAGTTAAATATATGAAATAGTTTTTGGTTGAATGCATGATTATTTGGCCGCACATATTTCCAGATTTACTTCTGTAAATGTCTTTTACAATTACTGTTAAGTGAAAAGAACAAGAACCCATAAAAATCTCACCGCGTGAAAGTTCTAGGTTTTACGACACATTGTTCGACTCAAGTCTTCCTACATATTTGGGCATATGTTTTTATAAGATCTTTGGGTTTGTTAATGTGTCCATTTTTACTCTATTTTACTCATAGGTGAAAAGCATTTGTAATTTCTTAAGTCTTTAGACTAAGAAACATATTCTACAGATTTCTACCAAAGTGAGCCGACTTGAGTGGTCGGTTGAGCCAGCCGACTGAAGCAACCGACTTAGTCGAAGGCAAGAAGTGAGCCGACTTAGTCGAAGGCAAGTAGTGAGCCGACTTAGTCGAAGGAAAGAAGTGAGCCGACTTAGTCGAAGGCAAGTAGTGAGCCGACTTAGTCGAAGACAAGTAGTGAGCCGACTTGGTCGAAGACAAGAAGTCAACTGACTTGGTCGAAGTGAAAAGTGGTCAAGGTAAAAACCAATCAGACAAGTAAGTCGAAGTAATTTTGGTCGAGTGTAGGACCGACTAAAATTTATAAACTTATCTAGTCGGACATAGACAAGTTTCACCCGACTAGAAGAAAGGTAAAGTGGTCGACGTGAAAAGTGAAAAATTAATTTTTTTTTAATATCGACTGAGCCCTAAACCCAAGTTTAGTCAGCTTGGTTTTGGCTAACAACATCATAGTCTTGTTCTTAATTCCCATCTCGAACACTCTCCAATCTTATATATTATCAATGCATGATCACTCCTATTCAAAGTTCACTGCATTCATAATTTCTAAGCCATATACTAATTAGCAAGGGGAGCTATTAAAGGCAGCAAGTCCTTGCCTTAAGAATTCAGAATTTTAGTGCAGGTACCGGTTTACATTGTAGCTCAATTAGGTGGATCGATAGCATCATGTTTTGCACTTCGTTTAATGTTTCATCCTGCTGTATCAAACATGAGAATAACTATTCCTTCTGGAACAGCGCTGCAGGCCTTGGCAATGGAAGTTGTTGTATTTTAGTGCTCATGTTTGTTACGTCAGCAGTTGCAACCTATATTTATGTAATTCTAGACAAGTAAACGTGATATATAGTCATCTAAACTATGCAGATAGGAGAGCTTGCAGGGATGGCAGTTGGCTCCATGGTTACAGATAAGCTCCATCTTTGCAGGGTGAGCTTCATGGCATTGGTTCTTGCTTCATTATTATTGTTATTATGGAGTATCATGTAATGATGATACAGTAAAGTAAATTGGGTATTTTATTGTTGCTGGCAGGCTCATATCAGGAGGATCAATGAATTCAGCGAGGTCTCTTGGCCTAGCCATAGTTAGTAATAACTATAAATCTATTTGGGTATACTTCGTTGGCCCCATCTTAGGGACAGTTATGGGTGAATGCTCATATCCTATCATCTTCCTCATAGACAATCCTTTGCAAGCTATTTATTTGAGACACTAGCCTTTGTTTTCGAGTTCAGTAAAGAGTATAAAGCAGTACTCGGGCTCAAAATCTACCCTTCCAATTGATCTGATATAGACTTTTACTGCTCTTTCCAAAGTATTGGGATTGTCTGCGTCGAATTCTTTGTTGTAACCTTAGCAGTTTGGTGTTATGTGTAATATATAAGTGGCATGTGGATGGTTTATCCCTACTCCTAGGGTTAAGAGAGAACTTATTACTTGCCATTGAAATTATTTAAAATATACTCCAAGGGTTAAGAGAGAACTTATTAGTTGCTATTGAAATTATTTAAAATATAACCGCAAAACATATGTAAAATATTTTATGCATTTTTAAGTGTCTATTTATTTTCGTATACACCTAATTATTTGTATTTTGTTTTCCATTTATATCCTTTTTTTTGGTATTTTATTTTTTATTAATGATTTTTATAATAAAATGAAAACAAATATTATTAATTTTAATATTTAATTACATTATTCGCATCTCAATGCAACAATTGGAGAATCCATAATCAAAGGGCATTGTCATTGTGAGAGAGTTATGAAATGATCTTCTCCCAACGAGACCCATCATGGCCCCGAAAATCAAAGCTGTAAGCATATAGACATCATAAAGCATATTCTTGTTAATGATTTTTATAATAAAATGAAAACAAATATTATTAATTTTAATATTTAATTACATTATTCGCATCTCAATGCAACAACTGGAAAATCCATAATCAAAGGGCATTGTAATTGTGAGAGAGTTATGAAATGATCTCCTCCCAACTAAACCCATCATGGCCCCGAAAATCAAAGCTATAAGCATAGTAGACATCATAAAGCATATTCTTGTTTTATGAGTTTCTGGAGCACAACCGCCAAGGATAGTGCCGTCTAATCTCACCTGCCTACCACTTTAAGGCCATTCACCTCACTGTCATGCACCTGAGTGTCAACCACTCTATTTCTATTATGTGTTTCTCAATTTGATTAGTTTACCAAATACAAACGATTTTTTGTGCTTCCAAAACAATGAAAGACATTGGAGACAAATCAAGCCACCGAATATTTGTTGATCTATGGGTGAATGAAATATCATTTGGTTTCCCCTTCCTTTTTCCTTAGTAACATTTAAAACCCCTGGCTGACACTACCCCGCTTCATTTACTAACTTGAGATAAAGACAAGCTAGTAGAAGGAGGAGAAAATTGCAGGAGGTATCTCCACTTTCAAAATTTAGTGTATACTTCATGAAGTGGTGGCGATAGAGACATACCAATTTCTTTGGAAAGAGCCTTGAGCGTGGAAAGACATCTATTTTCTGGCTCTGGATGTTTAAGCTAAATAAAATAAAAATAAAAGTTGATAAGGTAAAGACTTCCACCTGTAATTTTTTTTTGGTTTGGTGTCCATTTATTTTCGATGTGTAGTCTCTCAATATAATTAAATAAGCTTTCAATTCTTCCTGCATGTATAACAAGTGCAATGTAAATGCAATGTAAGATTGATACTTATGTGTAAAGCAATCTGTTAAACATGGCCCAAAAGTGGAATCAGGTCAAATTGGTATGGATTATTAATGATCTCATTGCGCTTGGTTTCTTAGAAAAGAAGTTTGGTCAAAGGTAATGCAGTGCTTATAGGTTGGTTATTGTATCTCACAGATCTTGCTTCAGTTTGGCTTAGATAAAACAAAAAGTGGCGAAACTACAAGCAGCTCTGGTCATGCTCGGTCGACTTGTGGATGCAGTAGAACCAGCTCTCGCATCACAAAGAAAGATTCATTGATGAAGCCTCACAAACACTCAAGCTGCTCTAAGGTAAGTTCTATCAACTATCCACCTACCCTTAAGAGTAGATCGATTTAAACCTTCTTAAGCTCTATCCAATATATCGAACGCGCCATCCAATAGCTACATTCTTTGTCCTGGATCCAGTTTAAGTTACAGTGATGGGTGACCCTCTGAGCAACCATCTAAGCCTGATGAAACAATGATGGTTGAGCATTTAATAAACTATACAGAGTCATTTAAACCCTTGCTCTATTATTTTTCTCCTTTCCTTTTTCATTTGATATTTTACTTTATATTGCTTTCTAAACCTTCCTCTAGCTATTAATAATTAAACCACGGCCCCGTTGTAAAATGGACTCCTGTACAATTCTATTTTTGTATACCTTACATTGTCATTTGAGAATGAGAAGAATAACCTCCCATTAACATGACATGAGAGTCTTTTGTAGGCTAGGCTGTTGGGTATTTTATTGACCTATGACCATGTATATGACACAAAAGTGTCAAAATATTTAGTAAATTAAAAAAGATTTAAAAATATTGTTAAAATATTCAGTTTATGAATGAATACATGATAAAATTATTTAAGAGAATTATTTGAATATTCTGTTCTTATCTATGAAAACATGATAAAAGTTTGAGTTCTTAGGGATGCAAGTGTTACGACTTGGCCATCTATAATGGTGTTTTCCCAACAATTAGAGAAAAATAGAAGCATCTATTGCAATTTGTATCAGCTCTTTCTCTTTGTTAACAATTTGCAAACATGTCTTCTGACAGCAAAGACTATGGCCGTGCTCACCCAACCCAATGAGAGTAAGTCCTCTTTTTATTTCAGGTGGCTATGTAAAAGTTTCAGTTTTTAATGGCTAATCATTTTATGTTTGTTAATGGCAGCAAGAAGGGAAATTCCTTGGGAGTGAGATCGCGGAAACTAGCTACAAGAGAATTCAGAATTCAGAATTAATGGCTAATCATTTTATGTTAGCTATCATATGTTTTAAAGATTGGAACCTGCAATGAATCGATGGAACAGAATTCATAATTCATAATTTTAATCTTGTTTTCTAATTAACTATGCCTACTGAGAAGAGTTGCAAATACTGACCAAGCTCCGAGTACAACAACTGCAATTGATCATGAAGGACGAACTGTTGCAAATGCTGACCAAGCTCCAAGTACAACCGCTGCAATTGATCACGAAGGACGTAGGGTATTAGGCCTTCCTGGAGAGAACTAAGAAGGACCTGGTAAAGTGAGGGTATAGTATTCGACTACAGACTGCCCCTCGAGCGAGAGTGCTGTAAATGCTCCACAATTATGCCGTGTGACGATGAGCCTGTGGTTTTATCATCGTTTCTTTTCTCAAGGCAGGGTAGGCGAGACAAACCTAATTTGTTTCAGAACAGCAATGGCAACCAAAAGCTGTTGTCGCACCCCCTTCAAAAGAACAAGGGTAGGTGCCAATGCACTCGGCATTGAAGAGGGACAAACAGGAGGGACAAAGAGTAGCCACTATGAGTTTATTGATTGTAATATCAACATCCATGAAGACATTTGGCAGGTTTGGAGACATTTGGCAGGTTAGTGGTGGCCTTGAAGACGTGTGTCAGGTTGGACAAACAGTGTAGCAGCCACAAGGTCGTGTGTAACCACAACATATACTACAACCTTTTATATTATGTCTTCTTGGCATTTAATGCTAGAAGAACTAATGCTAGAGTGGTTTCTAGCATTTTCTCATTTCATAAAAAACATTCAATAAATATCATGTTTAGCCTAAGTTTTTTTAAAAGTAATGGCACTCTTTCTTGGTATGAGGCCAGCCAAATAAGAGGTAGAATTAACTCATTGGATAAAAAAAGTGTGACCTTTGAGATTGGTGGATAAAAAGAGTTAATTATTTCTTTCCATGAAAAAATTTGGCTAAAAGATTATATTTACATTGATAATCATGTAAAGACTAATGAAACACTAAAACTGCGGCAAAGCCATTCATAGAGTCCCTGCTAGCCGATGGCAGGGACAAAAAATCCAATTATCATATATTCATCGAAAACCCAAACATATAACCATTGAATCGATATAGTGTTATGCATAAATAATAAGTACATTTACGGTATAATTGTTATTTCCAAGGCTATTCTAGAAAAACTTATAGACATAGAGTATACGGATATTCCTATATCCTTAGGATTGGAAGTTACCCTTACATCTTTCGATCATCATTTTATTTGGGTGGCTTAGCATCGATCTAGATGTAATTAACTTATCACTGCTTAGACCTAGAAACATCAAGATGTGTTTTTTGCATTTTATTTTTCATATAACACCATGATCCTGCATGCAATTAAGAGCACTATTGGAAGCTATAGTTTCAGTGATAAACTAAGCATAAGAGTTGTGAATTAGTAATTTCAAAGTTATATGAATTATATAATACTATTATTTATTTGTTTTTCTTCCAAAATTGAAATTTGGTGTAGTTATGCATAACTTGTAGTTGAAATAACAAGCTACAAGCTTCAGCCTTGATACTTTATTAATAACAAGCTACAAACTTCAGCCTTGATACTTTATTATAATTAAGATATGGTTTATTTTGAGTGGGTGAACTTATAGCTGAAATAACCAAGTTGTTAACTTGCAACTGAAATAACAAATGTGTTAAGCTGTTGTATTTTTCCATTTATTATAATATACACAATTATTTAGTAATTAAATCATAATTTATTATAATATACATAGTTTTTTGTAGTTAACTTACAATAACTGATATTCATTGAAAATATATCTAACACCATTCCTGAACTCCTATATAATTTTACTTTTGTTTATTTTAACACTGAATAAAAGTTTGATTAAGATATAATGAATTCAATTCACTAAAATATGCATGCCAATTTTCTATAAACTCTGGGATATATTATCTATCACTTTAATGAAAGTACATTATCGATCACTTCATGGTCAAGCAACATTCTATATTAGTATGGAATGTCTTGTGCACAATTCTAGGATATACACCAATTTTCTTGCAGGGAGGTCGTCTCCTATGAACTTTTCCATAATCGTCAAAGAAGAGTGCCCAATTTTTGGTTGGCCTAGGTAGGATAGTCAAAAACCCTACTCGTTTCCATTGTGAGTGTGTCACTCTTACAAGTTCTTGAAATCTTGTATTTCTAAAATAGATAGATCGGATTTTCATTTATGAATTCATTACAAATTTTACATTATATGTATTTAATTATATATATTTTAACATATAAAATAACATCAATAAATTATACATTATGTTTGTGTTAAAAGTTGTATTTTTAATTGTATTTTTATTATTCGAGAAACAAACCTAGCTCATTTTAATGCTCACGAAAAATGTTAATTGATTTAATTGGGTGTGTGGTGGTACAATGGTGGATGAATCAATACGACTGAATAAGATATAGACAAGGAAGCAAAAAAACTATAAATCAATCATACACCCTTAGGCTTGGAGTTATATATAATCTGTTCTTTGAAAGAAATCAAACTGAATATCATACCAATATCTTATATGATGATGAATAAATGAATATATTAACGTAAAGTAGATCATTCTTTGAATAGAAACCACCTCTACAAAACAAATACAAAATACTTGAACAAAAAACAACGATTAATAGGCAAGTCACAACAGACCTAAATCAAAGGCAGACATGATCTTCAAAATATGCAATCAATTCGAGAAAGATGGACCGTAGAATGGAACACAAGGGAGCGTGTTGCAATTCGAGAAAGATGGACCGTAGAATGGAAGACAAGGGAACTAACACGCTGATAAAACAATCATCAAGAATCTTTAATAACAAAATTTACATGAAAAAATGCCTATGGGTACTTACAAATCTAACATATACAGATTGCGGAGCACCTTATATACTGGATAGACTTTCTTTCGGGAGGGGAGCCTGTCCAATGCACATGGTCGGATTTCTCATCCAACGGTGTGCATTGGACAGGCTCCCCTCCTAGAGAAAGTCTATCCAGTATATAAGGATTGCCTACAGATTGCTTTCTAAAGCTCTCTCGATTCTCTAAATTCAACACTCATTGGAAGTTCTACGCTTTTGGCCATTTTTCAAACCTTGTTTACCACATTCAATATAAATTAATTTGAATTCAATAAAAGTATCTACTTTTTAATATACATTTGTAAAAGTGTTTTCATGTTAAATCAAATATTGGATTAGACTAGATTATAGAAATTAACAAACAATGACATTGGAATAATGGAATTGGTTCGACATATTTTTTAAAATAAAATAATTCCCCGGTATGGATTTAGTTACTGATATGCTCGGCAGACTGGACAGTTATTTTTCTGTTTGAACCATAAGGTAATGCAAATCTGACAGAAAATGTGGGTGCAATGAAGTTGACATACCTCCTCTCCCACTACAAAATTGTCATGGCAACATGGACAGCTTGAAGTGATGCTATTTTTATCACTGATATGCTCCTCTGAAATGCTTATGCGAGCTGGCACAGCCAATGGCTCCACAGAGCCTTCCAGCAGGTCATCAACTTCTCCTTCAACGTTAATTATATCAACTTCTTCAAGCTCTCCCAGACTTCTATTAACCTCCGCTAACAGTACTTCAAATTCTCTTCTCAATTCACCCAATCTATCTCCAAGTTCTGTTATCTCTCTATCCAGTCGAAGTTGTTCAAATCCTGCCATCACCACAGATTCTTCAAGTTCTCTCATCTCTTCTTGCAATCCATCTTGGAATCGAGGCTCTTCATTAGCTTCGCCTGAAAGTTCTGCGTTTTCTCTTCTCTCACCTTCCAATCCGTTTTCGAATTGAGAAAAAGGAAGAGCAGAAGCACTCAAACTCGTTGTTCTTGATCTGCTGCTGCTGCTGCTTCTCTGATCAGTTGAAGTAGAAGTAGAAGTAGAGCTACAATCACCTCCTCCCATAAGCTGTTTTCGTCCGTCCATGTCTGAAGTATTCTACCGTTTCACTAACCGCAACCTTTAATTATTGAATAACAGGTCAACTAAATTTGGTAGCCCGCATGCATTCGTCTTTATAGTAGTCCAGACTCATTTAACGGAGCCGACTCCATTCTCACCTCGCCGTGTTGGTTTTTTTAATAAGTATTTCAATGGTAAAACAATATGTTTCATGTTTAAATTTGGAAGGGTGTCCAGTGGGAAGGAAGGTATTTGATTTTTTAAAATTACTTGCTTTATTTAAATTTGGATAGGTCTCCACTGAGAGGGAAGGTATTTGATTTTTTTAAACTTTTTTTTAAGAGTTGAGTGGAATTAATGACTTCTTAATAGCAAATTAATACATATTAGTTGAGGAGACCTACATCTTAAGTGAATGAGCTAAGTAAAATTGATATATTTGATCTTTTAATTAATATCTCAGTAATCTATCTTTGTTTAGAAATTAGTATGTGAATTATATATGTTGTGGAAATATGCCTATTATGTATATTGTGTATGTATTGCCTATTTGATCTTTTTATTCATATCTAAGTAATCTATCATTGTTTAGAAATCAGAAATCAGTCATTATGTATATTGTGGAAATTATTTGATCTTGTTTAAATATGATTATTGTTGTCATGTCTTTTAATTATTTTTGTGTATTTATTTATTTGTACTAATTATTATAAGAAGCTATATCTTTCTATGACTAGGAGTGTATGGAAGGGGATGCTATAATGTGGTATCAAATTTTAGATTCAATGCTAAGTCATTTTGGACAAATTACACATATTGCATGCTCTCATGTCAATCTTTTGACAATATTAAGATTTTTGGAAAATAATAGAATAGATTTCTAGGCATTATACATAATTGGGTGCAAGTATCTTCTAAGCTTTGAGTTGATTTGGAAGTTTTTATAATGCGAGCATCCCACTTGGGGCCTCCATGGAAATGCGACGTTTAGCTGAAGTCTAGGGTGAAAAAAGGAAGCAATCTTGCTCGGTACAGACCGTACCACAACATGAGCAAACCCTACCTATCTCTCTCACAAGGATTATCATAATGTCGGCGAGATGGATTACACCGCCGACCCATTTGACGGAATATAAATTTTTATTGCACCCTCTGGGTTTAGCATGACAGTTCCTCAGACAGAATTTGTCATAACCCAAACCATTAGTGGATTTCCAACTGCGACCGCTCACCAAGAGATGAAGATGGAAGATAACAGAACCCTCATCAAATCGATTGACATGACAGACCCAAACTACATGCCTTATGCCTCGTCGGTTAGACCTCTTGCCCTAGAACTTGGAAGACCCCCAATTACCCTATTCCGCTCGTAGGAGACGTAAACCCTATGCTTAAATTTGGATGTGGATTCCACATTAATTCACACATACCATGTTGCGGAGAACATGGGAGAGATTACACCATGGGAGGATGTTTTTTTCACCTCAACCCTGATACCCTAGAGGTAGGATGGCATTTTACATTAGGTTTGAAAGAGGACTCGCTGATTAGGGAGATTTTGGAGGAAAATTCAGAAGGATTAATAGAGGCCTTCTTGAAACCCTCGAACCAGCTAGGAAACCCTATAGCCACAAACATGGATAAAGAGGATGGCTCTAGATACAAATGCAGCCATGACTCCCACGATGGGACCACACGCAGAAAGAGAAGAAACAAGTTCCTAAAAAATACAGATGACCCATTAAATCTAGTATGTGTGGTAAATGCCTCGATAGCCCTTTCTTTGGACATGGTGAAAGAGGGTGTGATCTGGAGAGTAAGGGGGAAATACCCAACCCTAGAATTGCTGGAACTTTGGGTCATTGAGAACTAGATAGGGTTTCTCGACTATATGCATGAAATCTTGGCTCTATCCCGAGGATAGGTTGTCTTTAAATTCATAACCAAAGAGGATTCATCACGAATATCTGAGACACATTGGAGATTTGGATTCACACACATCTTGTTCAAGAGTTGGACAGCTATGTTTGATGCAGAATGTGAAAGAATGGATGAAATATTGGTTTGGTTAAGGCTGCCAAGATTACCTTGGGAATTTTGGAATTGGAACTTCTTCAGGGATTTTGGAAATCCACTAGGAGTTTTCATAGACACATATATGTCCTTTACATGAATGAGGAGAATGACAGTAGTAAGAATCCTAGTCTCGCTGAATGTTTGACCAGGTCTAAGGGAAGAACTCAACCTAATCTGGGGACAAGCCAAACGCCACCAGAAACTTGATTACAAAGGGGTTCCATTTTGATGCCATCCATGTCAACTATATGGACACTTGGCGAGAAAGTGCACACAAACCTTTAAAAAGGGCTCAGAGAGACCTAGCAAACGATCGGCAACAAGGAGAGGCATGGGGACAGAAGAAGACCCACCAATTTTTGGAAGAAGGGAAAGGGAGAACAAAGACGGGAAGGAGGAGCAAGGAGAAAAGGAATCCCTACAGGCCGAAAGGGGATCTAGAACACACCAAGGGAGAGACCAGTTGCTGCAATAAATAGGGAACCTAGAACATCTTTTAGTAGAATTACAAGCTCAGCCTCCAAATGTTTCAAATGAATCCAACACACTGGGTAAGGTTTTTTATTCCACAAACCCCATTGTTTCACTATAACTCTCTTTAAACTCTCTTTGGTTCGATAAAATGGGTGCATCAAGAAACTCAATCTCACACACTCTGCCAACAAAACTAACCACACCCTGCTTGAAACCCCCTCACCCGCAAGAGCCATCCCAATCCCCTCCCCTAATTCAACCTTCAAAGAAGACTTTGTCCCTCCCTCAGAAGCTTCTTCTGCATCTTCCTTGGACTATAGGCCCATCGGCTTCCACCTCCAAACTAGAGACATTCTGGCTCAGACAAAATATCAACACCTAACCCTTAGACTTAGAAAAAATCCCCATCCGGAAAACAAACCAAAAGGAAGGGAAAGACCCACACACTTATCCTCAACACAACATTGTGCTCTAATAGAGCTTGTAGAGAGAAAAAAAAACCATAGAAGGGGAACTTAGAGAAAAAAAATCCCTAGAGGGGGTGGCCAAATGAAGATCCTCTCCCTAAACTGCAAGGGTTTATAAAGTCCCTCTAAAAAAGTTGCTCTAAAGAGGTTGGTGCAACTGCATAACCCTCATATTTCTCTCCTCCAAGAAAACCTAGGGCAGGAAGAAATAATTACAAGTTTTTTGATGAACACCTTCAGGTATATGGAATTCTGTAACATCTCCAAAAATTCACAAAAATATAAATTTTTTCTATGTGATATTAAATGCTAAATCATAGCGAGAATATTAGTTTAATAATTAACTTTAGTCTATTTAACAATTAGTTTACAAATTCAAGACATAAAGAGAAAAACTTAGGAGTTAATACTCTTTAGTTAATTGTAACTAAAAGGCTACAGAATTTACTTACTAACTTATAATTCACATGCCACTAACCATACTCAATCTGTATTGATTTTCAGTCTTGAATAAAACTAGTTATCAAAAGTTAATGAGTTACAAATTATTGAATTCAGATCATAGGTTTATTTGTAAGAATGTGTATGATTCTGATGGATATTTACTTTTCTTACTGAAGGGGGCCTGAGGTTAGCCCGAGGCTTAGTTACCTTTTTCAAACCTAACGCAGATCCAATGCTTGTATAGGACTCACAGGTAAAAACTTACTTCCAGGTTTACAATGTAAAACTTTATGGATCGGAAGACTAAACTAGTAAGTTAGGAAAGATCCTTTAAACTCTATTTATTGTCTAGATTATCGAAGTGTAAGAATTCCTAGGCCTATAGAAAGGATTATTCTACTTAGATAGCAAGTGGAGTTGATAGGGTCATCATTTGTTTTAAACAAATAAATTATATGATTGATTGTATATAATTATCTACATGTGTTTAGTTGTTTGTAATACTAGAATACATTCCCATTGTTTTATAGCTACGGTCTTTAACCCATGTTAATCCTAGGAATTCCTAAGCCCCAAAATTATCATTATTATTTTGGAAACTATAGATTAACTACCAAATATAACCAAAACTACCCTAAGCATGAATTCGATGCATAAAATGACATTACAACCTAGATAAAACTCCATCATGCATAAAAATGAATTGTTTAATGGTATCAAAGGTAATGGTATTACTTATACACAAATCGCAGGGTTAACATGTAGGTTCAAACTATATCAAGTAAATAAAAAAAATTCAATGTTAGTGTAATCCACTTGGTGGATGCTCGCAACGTGGAGGGTTTTGGGTGATAAACCCTATGAAAATGCATTCAATGTTTACCCTCAAAATTCGTTTGGTTTCGGTCAGTTGTTTTTTTTGGAAGGGAAGAGTAGGCCGACAGGCCCTCGGCCTCCTCAGGTATTTGCAATAGTTGTCACTCTGATATTAGCCATGGTGTTAGCAGGATTGAAGCTCTGGATCTTCTCCATAACCATTTTATCAAGGCTCAATGTTTAAGCAATGGTCACTTATTGTTTTCCCATGGAGTTAGCAGGTTTGAAGCTCTGGTTCTTCGCCATAACTGTGAGCTCAATGTTAAGTAGCTGTTAAGTTGAAAAGAATTCTCCAAGAATTCTTATTTTCTTTAAAAAAATTATACCAAGTTATATTCTAAACTACTCTAAACGTTTGTTGTTTGGTGATAGGTGACAAATGCTTGGAATTGCATAGTTGAATGTTGAAGGCAAAGAGCTGAATAGTGTGAGCGTGAAAGGATCAGGTAAGCCTCAGTCCCAACCCCAGGGTACCCTTCATTGTGAATGTGTTTGTGGTGATACCACTGGTTCCTGTAGAATGTTACTATGGTGTTTAGATTTAGTTGTGGTAAATTGTTGTTTTATTTGGAAAGGAGGCCGTAAGGTCATCCTTAGAGATACCCTTAGGGTTTCCCAGGTGGACTATGACTCTTCTAATAATAATGTTCCAAGGTTTTATATTCATTGTTCATGTTGTGTTTAAGCTATAAGGAAACTTCCGCGGCCTCTTGCTCAACCATTGTAACTCTTTCGAGGCTATGAACCGTTAATGCATTTTAGTTTTATGAGTTGAACCCTGTGGCAGTTGTATTGGTTAATTGCTTGATAAAATGAAGACTTTGTTTATAATTCTTTTGTTTTTAAAAGGCAAAGCTTACACCCGTAGTGTAAATATCTATTAGCATTTGGTTTCCTTTTGTATTTTCGGATGTATGATGAATTATTCTTGGTAAATGGTTGTTTTGCTATGACAACAATATGTTTGTAAATTATTCTATAGTTGTGAATTGGTTTAGGCCATTGGCAATTTTAGTTGTTTCAAATTCTAATTGCACAAACGGTACCGTAAGGATTAACCTAGGATTTGGTTTTTAATAAACAGTTTTGATATTTAGGTTCGATGGTTGTCTTCTGATCTTCGATATTTGTATAAAAATAATTAGATTATGATAGTCTTCTTTTTAGTTGGAGAAATTGGAAAATCTATCCTTCGACTTACTTAATTGTTGGATAAATTTTAGGAGGTAAGAGTGTACCTTATCTTAAGTATACAGTTGACTATTTTAATTATTCGCTATCTGTGGTAAACAGATTCTATAAATGGATATGAAGGATTGTATTAATGAGTAGGTTTTAGAAAGAACAATTTACAAATATGAATAATAATATTAATGTTATATTGATTGTTTACAGTTTGGTTTACTAAGTTCATAATTTATGTACTATAATACAATAGGTGTTATAATGTTAACCATTTTCAGCCTATTGAGTGTTCATCATGAACTTACAGTGTTAGATGTTTTAAAATAAACCGTTGGAGGTTTAACTGTGCAATATTTACTATAATATAAGTAGAATACTTGTTTATAATTCAGGTATTAAAGTATTAGAATAATGAATGCTTTTTCTTTACTAAGTGTAAATAAATAGTTTGTATTACAGTAGTTATTATTGTATTATACTATACACAGTTTAATGATTGTGTAACAAAAGCTTACTATAATGAACTCTATGTAATATCCTTAGAGGTTTTGTATAAAAGGTTATATTCCAGAAATGGATTATTATGATAAAATAGCTAGAAAAATAATAGTAAAAATCTTCCAAAGTTAAATCAGTTACTTGAAGATATTGCTAATAACTTATCAGAAGAAAAGATTGTTGATTCATTTCTACGTAAACTCCACAATTCGATAACAGTTTAGATCATTTTATCAGGTATAATCATTCCTATCTACATCTAAACAATCCTTCTATACTAGAGTACGTCATCATAAGATGAGTGGAAAAATGCAGAAAGGAATTTTACTCATTAATCAATCATTTCTAATTCTAGGTTCATTTATTCAAATAATCATATACAAGTGAAATTTTATGAATAAATTGCATACTTAAACATTCCACTATCAGATTCATAGTATCTAAGTAATAATAGAAAAACTAAACATGACTACTTTCATTCCAGTAATTTGGTTGAACAGAAATAAATAAGACAACACAATGGAACTTGTAATTTGTAGGAGAGACAAATATCCCAAGGAGCCTATTCCACCCAACCCTTTTCCTGAAGATAGCTCAATTGCTTGTCTTAGGACCCCCGAGCATGTCCACTGATCCACCAAGATGAATGCACTGTGTGAAGAAATGGGATTTAATACCCCTGCAACTCAACAGTAGTACTTAATGGCAGTACTTATGTCCTCAACAATATAGAACTCATCTATGTGGATGCACTAGTTCTAGATGTAATCTTAATCACTCAATCCACTTCTAACTTTCCCCTCATCGAATCTCTTGTGCTCCTTTCTCAACTTCAAAATTTTCACAAGGTAAAGAATGAACATCCTCATATTGAATTCGATGGATAGATATATGCATGCCTAGGTCTTTTGGTCAGTTTTTTTTATCAATGAGCCACCTTCTCTGTTCCACTTTCTTGTAAAACATGACCACAAAATTAGGGAAGTTTCCCCCTGCAATAGATAGAAGTGATTGAGGATGATGTCATGTGTCTATTTTCTCTCACCCCAGTCTATTCCTCCTAATGGATCAGTGGACACTCATTCAACAGCCTCCTTAGGCTATTTGTCTCATCTTTTATTTATTAAATAATAAAATATTCAACATAATTAATTACAATCATCCTTGACCCCACTTGGTCAATAGTCATAAAATTTACAATAAAAGTAAAATATAATGTTTTCTTAAACATAAAATGTTATTGAAATTGGGGTACGTGACAAATTCATAGGCCAGGATGAAAGAGGACACTCAGGAGGCCTGGCCATTGGTTGGAACAAAAGGCTAACAAATCTCCAAAACTATTGGGGATTTGAGTGAGGTCTTGTCCTGGAAATATACTCAGCAAATCTAAACACCTTTCTCACTTTTCTGAACATTTATGGGTCTTATGAAAACTGACTAGCATTCTGGAACTCTCTGCTGCAAAAATATTTCACAAAGTCTAAGAATGTCATCCTAGGTGGGGATTTAAACTTCACCTTTGGAACACACTAAATATGGGGTCCCGAGGATAGAACTGACCCACTAGCGGAATTTTTTGAATAGAATTTAAGGGAGAGTTGTTTTATTGACATATCTCTATCCAAGATCAAACCCACTTGGAAAAAACAAAGAATAGGGGAGGCTAGAATTACAAAAAGGCTTGATAGATTTCTAATTATGGAGAACTTAATCGCGCAAAATACCAGAATCAGACAATGGGTCAACTCGAAGGGGATTCCAACCACTACCCAATCTTCCTAGAAATATTGGGTGATGAAAGAAATCCTTCCAACTATTTAAATTTTTTTGTGACCTGGCTAAAAGAGGAAGAACTTTTATATCTTATAAAATCCAATTGGCAACCTTACAACCTAGAAGGAAGCAATTTTGTATATGCACACTTTCACCAAAATATCATGCAAATCAAGAAGAAAGTAAACATATGGGACTCCATGATCCGGATTTATGCGTGAACGAAATGAAAGAACATACACAACATAATAATCAGAGACATTTTGCAAAGATAACAGAGATACAGTAAACACATATTCTATTAGATGGCGGAAATAGAACAGACTGTAATACAATTGCTAGAATGGTGGTAGCTATCTCTGAGAAGAGATGTGGCTGCTACGCTCATTCGTGCCAAGATGAATACAAAATGAGGCCAAAGGGGCCTATTTATAATAAAAACGAGGTGAGAACCTCAAAAGTCCCGAAACGTAACCCTAGAAGACGAACCGTCATAAAGTTTGCGGCCCCACGGTGGTAAGTTGAACAGTCAACTTCCCGGGGTCATAACTTTTGCATACGATCTCCGATTTGGGCGTTCGAGAACTCGTTGGAAAGATCGGTATAAGCTTTACAACTTTTGGTCGGCCAAATGTATGCCGATGGCAACCATTTGGCCCCGAATCTCCAAAAAACGTCGTTTAAGGCCTCAAAACGGCCCCGGAAGTTTAGGACTCGAAAAACTGCCGAAAAATAACTAGGAAACTGCCACAATGGACAATTGTTTTGAGCCAGTGGAATAGGTGGGTGGCCACCGATCTCCATCTGGATCACTCCATGAAGAAGAAAAAAGATGAATAGGAACTAAAACATGTTGAATCATAAATTATTCAGGTCCAGGATCCAAATGAGGGAGTATATCATACCCCTGAATTCATAAATATGTTGGGTAGGGCGGAATCAAAGAAAATAAAAACTACTAAAATAACAAGAAGAAGTATGGCGCTTAAAAAATAGAGCAATATGGCTAGAAAGCAGAGATGAAAATACAAAATTCTTCCAAGCATATGCTAAGGAAGAAAGAGCCAAAATACCATATGGGGCCTTAGAAACGAGGAAAATCAGGAGAGCACCTCATTCGAAGGGATGAAACAATTGGGAGTCAACCAATTCAAGACTCTGTGCAAAGTAGACAACAGAGTCACTATCACTGAGATCCTAAGACTCTCCCAATATTTTCCAAGTTTCGCTAACCATTAAGATAATCAAGCTCTGATGGAGGAAATAACAGAAGAAGAGTTAAAAGGAACTCTGCACAGTTTTAAGAAGGATAAGATCCCATGGCAAGATGGGTGGACTATTGAATTCTTTCTAGTCCTCTATGACACAATCGACCCAGACCTTCTACATCTAGTTGAAGAAACAAGAAAAAATGGAGTGATGCACCCTCCAATAAACACAACTTTCATAGCATTTATTCCCAAAAATGACCACCCCGACCTCATTGAGGAATTCAAACCAATTTTTTTGTGCAACATTACCTATAAGGTAATAGAAAAAATTATAGCTCAAAGGATAAAAAAGGTCTTGAAAAAGGCAATATCTGTAGAAAAATTTGGCTTCTTAGAAGGAAGACAAAACCATGATGTTGTTGGGGCTTCACAAGAAGGGCTGCACTCCATCAAAACCAGGAATCTTAAAGGATTTGTAATCAAAATAAACCTCTCCAAATATTTTGACCATGTCAGCGGGATTTACCTCATATTTCTCATGACACGTCTCGGGTTCGACTATCCTTTCATTAAATGGGTGATGAGATTTTTCACTTTGGTCTCCTATGCAGTTCTAATCAATGGCTCAACATCCCCATTTTTTGCAGCAGAAAAAGAGATACGACAAGGATGGCCCCTCTCACCACTTATTTTATTATTGGTGGTTGAAGGTCTCAGCAGAGCACTCTTGGAATCCAAAAGACAAGGGGAATTCACAAGCATTGCTATCTCAAATACCCTTAAAATTTTCCATCTTCTATTTCTAGACGACATCCTCATTTTCTGCGATGGAACAACAAGAGATGTACAAAGACTAGTAGAAATTTTAGAGCTATTTGGGATAGCAACAGGAATGATTGTCAATCCTCAAAAATCAACTCTTATAACACACAACATGGAGGAACTTGAATTTCAAAGGTATTCCACTCTTTTCCCTTTTCAATTAATTTTGCTTGATGAAGGATTAAAATATCTTGGCTTCAACCTTAAGCCAAATCACTACAGAAAGGAGGATTGGACTTGGTTGTTATCAAAACTAGAAAAATGAATAAATGTATGGAGCCACAGATGGATCTCCAGACAAGTAAGGATGGTAGTGATAAAATCAGTATTGGAAGCCATTTTAGTATATAGGATATCCTTGGTTTGGATTCCAAAAAGCACACTAGAAAAGGATAGGACAATCTTCTTCAAATTTCTTTGGTATGGAATATCAGAAAATACAGTCACTCCCCCGATTAAATGGGAAAATATTTCTCGACCAAAATCTCTAGGAGGGTGGGGACTTAAAAATATGCATCTTTTCACAAAATCTCTAGCAGTAAAATCAAGTTGGAGGCTCCTTATTACTAGCAGTCTCTGGATGGAAGTAGCTAAAAGTAAATACATCTATCCATACTCAATTACAAACTGGATAAGAATCCCAAATAGGGGAAGAAAGGGGATCTGAATTATTAGGAAATTTGTTCTCGCATAAGTCCCCCTCATAGAAGAAGGCCTCGAATGGAAAATTGGGAATGGAGAACAACTTCGGATAGGAACAAATCCCTGTCCTGGGAATCACCAACAAAACGAATGGAACATATTCCTATTGGACTTAAGAACCATCAATGTCTAACTCACAAACTGAATGGAACATATTCCTATTGGCCTTAAGAACCACCAATGTCCGACTCACAAACTCGCAAGACAAAATCATTTGGGCTTTAGAAGCAAACAGACTCTACACCCCAAAATTGGGATACAAAATGCTAACTACAGTCACACATATGGATGAAAATAAATGGTGCTGGAAAAGTATCTAGAAAGAAAAATCCCCAACAAAAGAAAAGGTGTTCATGTGGTGCATGATGGAAAATAAATCCCAATTTGGGAAAGACTTCAAAAACGAAACATTGCAGGGTCAAGATGGTGCACACAACCAACAAAAAAACAACCCACCTCTTCATTTCATGTCCATATGCAATCCACACCTGGGAAGAACTAAGGAATATATTAAATTTCCATGTCGACTGGAGTGGAGATATTGTTGCAGAAGCATGGAAAAAATGGATTTCCTCGGTCGATACATCTAACCATCAAGCCCTCCTCATCATCACAACCTAGGGAATCTAGATTGTCTAAAAAAAAGCAATTTTTCAAAATCTTCCCTCAATCCTGGAGATTACTGCAACCAACAGGATAGGCATTCTTTGATACTTCCCACATCAGAAAGACTCTTCTACAATAAAAAACATAGCATTCGAACAAATAGACAAAAGTAACCGCTGGGATTTTTTTAATGGAGGCAGAAAAAACCAACAATGTGGTGATGGAGCTACCCTTCATCTTTCTGACACATACTACTTTCACATACAAAAGGACTGGGAACTGGAATAAATAGTTTTGCATAACTCACTACTCTCAAGCTTTTAATTTACTTTGCTTCAAAAAAAAATTGCAAAACCATTCATATTTTCGGAGATTTATGAATCTGGTAAACTGGGTAAACAAAGTTCAAAGCTGCCAAAATGTCTATCTTCTAGTAATATTAGAATAAATTCTATGACAAATGGAAGTTTCTGGCGCCTACTCCTATCACCATGTTTATAGAGAAAGGGACATGGATGCAAACAAACTCTCCAAGAAAGGGCTAAGCATCACTTATGGGAAATGGCTAATAACGGAAGGAAACAATTTTTGAAAACTACCACAATCCCCTCATAGATCGATTAGCAATAACAACATAAACAACTATTTTTTTTGAACAAAAAGAAATAATTACTTTCATGTGATCACTTATGCGATACATAAGCGACACAAAGAAGGGATTTCTAATATGGAATTTACAGATTGATAATAAAGACTCTTTTTTTTTGGAAAATACATGATAGTTACAAATGTAAAACAATCAAATGGCTGCAAGGCAACAAAAGGAAAGGTCTGAAGAACTTCTACAAAATGTAATTTTGTTACTTTTTTAATCAAATTGCACTTTTTTCCTTTGGAAAAAAAGCTTTGATTTGATCCCACTTAGAGAGATTTCCAACAGAGCATGCCTAAATTATCCATGTGGGCTTGGTATTAATCCCACTCACAACAACTTGCACTTGAACATGCCCAAATTGTCTAGATCTACTCTCTCAACAATTAAACTCCATGTATAGTTATAAAAATATATATTGTGCATATTGTGTATGTGAAATTCTAAATATTGTTCGCATGATTTTTAATTAGCATAACTTAATTTAATCTACACCATTTATTCTCTCTCTCTCTCTCTCTCACACACACACACACACACACATTTTAATTCATTCTAAATCTTTCTAAAAAAGCATCTTTGTTATTTTTTATGGCGAATTGTTTTCTGAACATTATTTTATGGTGAATTGTTTTCTTGATCATCCATAAATTTTAATCTCTTCATGAGTAGATTTAAATTCCATAACTTAGAATGCATGACTCATGGAAGGGGTAATATAGTATGGCCATATCTCAACTTTAGCATTGGATGTTTTTGCATATAAATCATTTAGAAACATTAAGACTTTTGAAAAATTCATAGAATAGATCTCTATGAATTAGGTATGCTTGGGTAAAAATATTTCTATGTGGAATCAATAGAAATATCTCAAGTTGTTAAATATGTAAAGGTGGGGAGAAACTTAACCCATGACCATATGACCTTCCACCCAATGAGTGTGCACCACATTACATTTTCTTATCAACATAACATTAATATGTGCTCCCCACCCAAAATGACCCGTGTGACTCGTGTTCATCAAGAGATAATTTTTTTATGATGAAGGTAAGGGAGGACTTAACCAAGGGCCCCATCACCTAGGCTACTAATACACACCTACCAAGTTGAGGTGATTGTGACCATAATCATACTTAAATTCAATAGACACCATTAAGACTTTAGTCCTAAAGTCCACAAAAAGGCCTATAACATGCATGGATATTTGGCGTGCCTCTAACTTAACAAGTGAGAATGATCCGAATTTCAGGGGGCATATGGTCTAAACTCGGATATATAAGTCATAAAATCAATAAATGAAAAGGTCACCCTATCCCATCTATGGTATTTGACAGCCCATGGTTTTGTTCCATGGTATGGCTTCAAGGAACATTATACCTCTCCCATCCATGGTATTTGACAACTCATGGTTTCTTCCCATGGTATGGCCCCAAGGAACATTCTAATAATGTTATAAAATAACTCTATTCCTTCTCAATAAAGCATTCAAGGATTTTTGTCATCCTACATTGGGTCTTATTATTTTGTGTTTATCTTTTGAGTTATTGGGTTATTGGGTTATTGGTTTTGAGTGCTTTTCTTAGTATAGTTTGAGAGGTAACGCTCAAAGAACCCTATTTGAGCCTCACCCCTCCATGTTTCCTGTATATTATATGTTTCTCTTCCTAGTATTTTCACATCCTAAATCTCACTGATGTGTATTTCTCACAGCTGGTCCATTATGCTATCTCTTCTCCTCCTCTCTCGGCATCCAATCCTCTAGGTCTTAGCCCCCAATATCTGGATCATTAGTATCCGATTATGTATGCTCTCCATGGGAATTAGGGTTTGAGCATAGTTTGGGTTCAAATATCTAAAATAATTTCCAACCTCCTCTTGGCACACTCGGATTATATTTTCCAATACCATACAATGTAAGCATCACAGTTGGTCCTAAGGAACTACATGCTATCTCATCTATAGGAGCCAGTTCCATGATGTCTACAACAACCCATGTTTCTCTACAAACCCTTTCCATCCTTTGTGGCCCTCTATAATCTCATATTAAGCATTATTTAATCCTCATATGGCCATGAAATGGATTAAAATCCTTTTTGCATGCTTATTGGAGCTTGGGAAACCTCATTACATCCCCATCTCATCCCTACCATAGTTGTACAACCATCATATAAACACCATGATAGATGACCTGGAAGTCAACACGTCTCTACAAACTTCAAACGTATGATGCAACTTACACATATAATTTTAGAGGCTCATCCATAGCTCATTGGAAATATATTTCTGTCATCTAATTGGGTATTTTTTGGTTTTTCATTTACCTTCTTGGTTTGTGAGATATGCTTGTTTGAAGCCACATATTTTTGTACATGGTGAGGCCTCATGTACAAGAACTTTAAAAAAGTACCATGGAATCCATATAACATCTCAGAGACTCTACCATAGCTCAATGGAAAGGTTTATTTCATCTAAAGTGGGTATTTCATTGGTTTTCATTTATCTTTCTAGTTTGTAAGATATACTTGTTTGAAGCAGCACATGTATGTGCATAGTGCGACCACACATACATAAAATTAAAATATGTGTCACAGTATCTACAGGTCGATATATATCCTTCACTATCACTCATTGGAAAGGTATTTTTGTCATCTAAAATGGGTATTTCATGGTTTTTCATTTGTATTTCTGGTTTGATAGATATCATCAATTAAAGCAACATATGTCTGCAAAACCAATGCACACACACCCCCTGATCTTCAAAAAACATTTTCTCATTCCTTGGTCCACCAAAAAGAGAGTAGGTTATATGAATTCAAGGTTATCTTCAAGATATCAAATTGGTGTTCAACGGAATTGAATTTCATCAAATGCATTAAAATCTATGAATGAATTTGCAGCGAGACATCAACTGCACCAAAGACAATAAATTTTTCAATTTTTTGGACTTTTATGAAGTTCCATTATAATCATGGTTATGGATCAACCATGCAAAACCCACAGTTATGGGTAAACCAAAAAAAACCCACATTAGAGGAAATTTCAACTTAAAATGGGCCTTTCAACCCTAGTTCAATTTCCATGTCATAATGTATTAGCCAATGAAATTGCTTTAAAATTTAAATAGCGTATAGGTATTAAATAATTTTTATTATATAATTTGGGAATAGGTGGAATTTTTTAATAATATAATTTGTCTATCCATGGTTAGGGGTCAACCAGACAAAACCCGCGGTTATGGGTTAGCCACACAAAACGCATAACTATGGTACTTCAACCACACAAACCCCACAGCCATGGTTTTGGTTATGGGTTAACTACATAACACCCATTGTTATGGGTCAACGACACAAAACCTATGGTTATGGGTCAACCACACAAAACCCACGATCATGGTTATGGGTCAGCCACACAAAACCCACTGTTATGGTCTCACCACACAAAACCCTTCTCTTCATTAGCAATTGCAACATTGTAATAATGGGTCTCATTTTAGCATGAAATGATGGGGGCCATAATTTTCTAAGGAGGGAAGAATGATCCGAATTTTAGGGGGAATATGGTCTAAAGTCGAATATATAAGTCATAAAATCACTAAATGGAGAGGTCACCCTCTCCCACCCATGGCATTTGACAGCCCATCATATTTTTCCTGCGTATTGCTTCAAGGACCTTTGTACCTCTCCCATCCATTGTATTTGTTAACCCAAAAAATCCCCTAATGAGCTCTACATGACCTACACCACCTAGAGACATCCATGCACGACCCTCATTTGACCCCCATACCCTCAGAAAGCCTTAAAAATATGAAAAAGGGCTTAAAAAACCCGAAAAAGAGCCAAAATATCTCTCATAGGGGTTAAAACCTCAAAAAAGGGGATAAACCCCCTCAAAGGAGCTTAAAACCCCCAAAGGAGCTAAGAATTGGGAGAAAGGGGCTTAAAGCCCTAACCAGGGGCTTAAAACCCTAAAATCTCAAAGAAAAAGTATAAATAGAGGGGTGGAGGTCACTCTCAAAAAACTCCTTCTCTCCCATACGTTATGTTTCCCGTGTGAGTGCATTGAGACCATTTGTCTCACAAGCCATTCACCCTCCCTCTCCTCCATTGATCCATAAGCCAAAGCTTCCATCCCATTGAGAGTTGCTCCCAACGCTAGGGAATGGTGGCCCATTTCCACCCAGAGAAGGTATACTTGTGTTTTATTTCATTTATATTGTAGTTTTCTAACATACTTTGCTTTTAGGTTTTTTTCTCATGTTTTGTTGCAGGTTTCCCTTGATTTCTTGTACCTATTTCATTTTCTAATAGTTTCTTGCAGGGTTTCTACAACTTGGCCCTAATCTTGTTTGCAGGTTTTCCTTCAACCTCACATGAACCCTACCCTTCCATCCTATAGATAGAAGGGAGATGTTCCTACCTATACCAAGGAAGAAAGCCCTACTACAGAACTGGCGACCATACCAGGTCGATCCCACAGGATCCGTGGATTTATTTTTCAAGTTTCAGTTTTTATTTGCCCTAGTTTAATTTTCTGTCAAATCTAGTTTAGATCTGTCTTTGTATGCATTTTAGTTTATAGCTGAGCCTCCTTAAGGACAAACTGATCCCATTCGGCCACAGTACAAGTTACTGTTGGTCGTCTCCTGCTCAGGTTAAAACAATTTCCTCTTTTCAGGCTAGGTCACACTTATCAGGCTGAAATAGGTGACTTGGTCACTCAGTTTTTCCCGAAAGGTGAGACTTCCCTTTTAGGAGCCAGATCACTCCTATTTTCTATTTCTAAGAGACCCCCTCACCTGTATTTTGGAAAATTTGGCTACCCCCTCGCCACATTGGCCCCAAAACAGGCGATCTATCTCTCAAATTCGGTTTTTTAAGTTATCTGGACTGTCAGTGTGGCTCAGTCGCCTCTACCTAGTCATTTATGTTTATTTCATTTCAATTTGTGTAAATCACTGTTAAATTTAACTGGTTAATGGTTTAATGAATCTGCTTAAGGCTTGCATAAATTTATTGTAGGTTAAATTTTAGTTATTGGAAATTAACACCTTTCCTAGCCCTTCCTCCTCTACCCAGTCATCACCCTTCGGGGTATTCTGGGATAAGATGAAGGGTGAAGCTCGTATAGTAATAG
The DNA here is from genome assembly GCA_001517045.1 of Pseudotsuga menziesii. Classification (NCBI taxonomy): domain Eukaryota; kingdom Viridiplantae; phylum Streptophyta; class Pinopsida; order Pinales; family Pinaceae; genus Pseudotsuga; species Pseudotsuga menziesii. The sequence goes on from LPNX010571216.1 coordinate 329,928, forward strand.
GCACTTCATCTGTAATTTTTTGAGACCACTAAAAAAGGGTGACTTGGAAGGTAGAGGGGGTGGAGACCGTTGGGGGTTTCATGGTGTTCGCATCCTCCCTGTTGACCGACCTTGCACTCAGAGAGTGACTTGAGGATCTACGGATGGGATTAGTCCCATTATGTTGAGATCCCAACACTCTTTCTTGGTTGAAGAGAAATACAAGTGTAAGACAATCACCTAGTTAGGCTACCATAGTTCAAATTAAGGTATGGCATGTGTTTAAATTTCTGTTCACAATTTATTGCTTTCATAAATAATTTATCCATGTTATAAGTTCTGCAATAAACCAAACAATCTCTGTTAAATATTCATAAACCATACAAGCATCCACCAAGTGTAACAGAAATACAAAGGATGTGCACACAAACCATACCACATAAAACAACCAAACTCAGTTCATGACGCTCAGCTAGCCATTAAAATTTATAATTTACACTAATTCAAACACTTGCAGTCTTTTAGGACATAAGTCCCTGACTGCCTTAGCCATGGGAAGTACTTGGGCTCATCCCAGAAACTCATTGTGAGGAGTACCACGGGAACCCCAAAGTAGCTGGCCACTGAGAGGAATTGCCAAGCAAAACGGGCAATGACCCCTACTGATTGACTAGCACTCTCGTGAGGAAAACACCAAGCGTTGTCTCCTGGAAGTCTTGGCGTCCAAGTGACCACCTGAAATTCAATAGGAAGCCACTAAAACCAGGGTCCAAAACGTCACTACCATATTTCACCACCTGACATACCAACCAGACACAATTGGTCCCTCATGCTCTTCCTCACACCTAAGAGGCGATCCACCATAGTTTGGGTCCTTGAACCAAGACCGTCGAGACCATTCTCAACGACCCTCTACACCATCAAAAGGCCACATAGCCTCTGATTCAGACTCATAATCATATCAATCTAAGCCAGATCTACATACTGCACGATCTAGCCCCATGGCTAGTGAAAACCTGGATCCATTTTCTAGCTTGGTGATTGGCAGTGGACCCACGTCCATACCCCACACCACTACCAACACCCCTACTACCGCCACCCATATTGACCAGTCAAACTACCCCACTCGTCATTCCTAGGGGTAGTGTCCCGTCCACTCACACTATCCCACTTGGCATGCCTGGGGGCAGTGGCCCTTCCACCTACACTATCCCTCCTGTCATACATGGGGGAAGTGTCCCTTCCACTCACACTTTGTTGCTTACCATATATGGGGGCAGTGGCCCATCCACAACTGTGCCACAAGTACCCCTAGGCACACAGGTGCATCGTGTTCCTGCAAACCCCACCACCATCGCCGCTCCATCACATATCAACGTTGGGTCAAACCTTCTCATGGCATGCCTCAACCTGCCTAACTTGGCTCAGTTAACAAATGACCCTATCTTCCATCAAACCTTTTGGCCTCCCATGAGAACCAAACTCCCCTCAAACATTCCCAAGTTTGAAGGGAAGGCAGGGGAGTGCCCCAAAATCCATATAATGACGTTTCACCTATGGTGCTCATCAAACAACATCGTAGATGATTCGCTCTAACTCAGAATGTTCCAACACACCCTCACAGGTGCTGCAGCTAAGTGGTACATTGAGCTACCACAAGCCAAGTATCCATATTTCAACTCCTTGGCCTTTATGTTCCTACAATATTTCCAACTCCCCATCAGATATGATAAAGGAGTGGAAATCTTGCTATCTTGCCACCAGAACACTGTGACCCATATCACCGACCACATCCACGAGTGGAGGTGACATCATAGCTTGTGCAAGATCAAGCTCGATTACAAGATCTTCCTGGACTAGTTCTTGAAAACCTTACTACCACCTATAGCCAAGGACGTCGCCTTCGAACGTACCCAAACAAAGGAAGAGGCCATCTTGAAGGCCCAACAGTTCGATCTCATTTATGCATAGTCTAGATACCTTTACACCATCATTCCAGATGCTCCCCATGCAGGCACCACCTACTGTGATGCACCAGGGGCATCCCATGCCGCAAATGGCATCATAGGTTTTGTCTCCCACCAACCATAGCACTGTCCGACACCACCTGTAATACCACCACAACCAAGCAACACCCCCAGTTTTTCCTACGCAAACCAAACTCCAGACTATTCAAGAATGATTTCCCAGTCTAGAGCTACAAATTCCTATGCACAACCTGCGCCACAGTAGCAGACCCATACACCTACTTGGCTGACACAACAATATGTGGAACAGATACCCACATTTGTAGCACCCCCAGCCCCCTAAGTCTACTATGCACCACCTATGCAGACCACTCAAGCCCCTGCCCCCACTCCACCAGCACCTTTGGGACAGGTGTTTGCACAACAAAACTTCCCCAACCAGCTAGCCCCCAATAACCAATAGTGGCAAGCCAGAAATAACTGTGCCCGGAACCAAGGCAATAATCAACTGCAGGGAGGCAATCAACAACCAAACCCTCCCAACAATGCTGGGGCAAACCAACTAGCCCAAAATCATCAGCAACCAAACACACCTAGATGCAATGCTTAGTTGCAAACAAATCAGCCATGCAAGTTGTGTGAGGTCTACGGGAACTATACACACGAATTCCCCTTCATGGTTCGCGCTAAGTAGGCCATTCACAACGAGGTTCATCATGATACCAATACAGAAACCCAAACTCAACCCAACCCGGCACCACCAAGCCCTCCACCCATGGTGCTCCAAAACCCATTACCACTCCAAGGGTTGGTAGCAACCTCACCCATGCCCCCACCTACCCCCGTAGCCCTTGCTGCAGCCCCACCTATAGAGACAGGGGTTCATCACCTGCTAGCCATGACAACTGACAAGATCAACTTGCAGACTAGGAGGAACCAATATGGGTCCACTACCGAAACCACTAACCCATCAACGACATTCACGTCCAATGCCACGAACATACCTCTTCACTTACCCCCTTTTCCCCCATGCCCCCCCATATGATGGGTGGCCAACAATGCCACGGCTAGAGCTGTTGTGAGCTATAGCATCGTGGATGACTTGGCCCAAACACCTATAGCCATGTCCGCTCTCGAGGTGCTTAAAACATGCCCAACGCAAAGTAAATCTCTACTAGCTTCCCTCAGTGCCATAGACCCCTCCAACTCCAAATTGATAACTTTTGACTTGGACAAAGGAGAACCCAGAATTCCATCCACCATTGCCTTCCAAATGCAGGTCTCAATCGAGAATTTGGTGGTCCATCAATGCATTGTCGATGAAGGGGCATCCACCTATGTGATGTCAACATTTGTCTGGCAGAAACTCGGGTCCCCTACCCTTCAACCGTCTACCACTACACTTCGAGCCTATGATGGCCACCCCACCAGAGCCCAAGGCATCCTTCCACATGTCCCCATCACTTTAGCAGGGAAGACAGTCCTAATTGACATAGAGGTGGTCAACGCACATTTGGACTATAACCTTCTCTTGGGACGAAGCTACATGTACGCCATGAGAGCCGTGGCATCCACCGTGTTTTGCCTTATGATGTTCCCCCATGATGGGAAAATTGTGACCATGGATCAACTAATTTACCACGATCCACAAGGGCCAATGGCACTAGACAACATTATCCCTACTGTCGATAGCACAACTGCCCCACCATTATTGAATGTAGGCCCTGGGTTGTTCACCGAGGCCTCTATGACAGCTCCCTTCCCCGTCATGTCACCTCCACCGACACCAAGTGATACTATCGATTTTTGCATGCTCTCATCCAAAACTGCTGCAACTAAACCCCAACCGCATTCATAGCACCAACTGAAGCCGCAGCACCAACCGTAGTCGCAACACCATATGTATTTGTAGCTCCATCCGAAGCCACAGCTCCATCCACAACCGCAACCCCATCCACAGCCACAACCTCAGTTGCAACCTCAGCCTCGGTTACCAAGGAAACAATGGGGTTCATTCCAACTCAACATGTGTTAAATTTTCATATGCTAAGCTAGATCATTAGTATTTCATTTTGATTTCATAACAAAAGCATATAAACAGGATCACTAAAAGATATACAAGCACAACCATACAAAAGGAACACAAAGATTTATCCTGTGAAAACCCTAAAGGGAAAAACCCAGCAAAAGATTCCTCAATATAGATGCCCCAAAAAGGTAAAAAAAGGTAAAACCAACAAGGAGATCAAAAACCTGATCCTCCTCCTTCCCAGCTACTTCTCTCCTCCACAAGTGCACTACACAAGAGAGTGTGTGTGTTCCAAATGAGGAGGACTACACCTCTATTTATATTCATCCGTTCACTTATGTTAACTCATATGTCATGTAGGCTCGAGTCAATCATGTAGGCTCAAGTTACACATGTAGACTCAAGTAACCACACTCGGGTGCTAATTACCCACCTTTACAATTAGAGGGGACTGCCTCATGACTCTTATTAGTTCTTCCGATTAGGAGCATCAGGGTACAAAGTAATACAAGTGGTTCTCCAGGTAGGACCATCGGGGACCACAAATAAATACATATAGAATATTCTTCGAAGTTACAATATTTCAACACTCCCCCTTAACGAGAAGGGTATTCTATAACAACATCAACAACAACAATAATAGGAGAGAGATAGAGGACATCATCAACATCATCAATGTGATACATCTATAAATCATTGGAAGCTTTTCAACATCATGTAGCCTTCATCTTCAATCTTTAGTCTCAGCATCATCAGTACTTTGACCGCTTCAATCAGCAGCATCTTGACTCTTCAATCAGTAGCAACATCTTCAGCACTTTGACCTTTCGATCAGCAACATCTTCAGCACTTTGACCTTTCGATCAGCAACATCATCTTCAACACTTTGACCTTTCGATTAGCAACATCATCTTCAACACTTTGACCTTTAGATCAGCAACATCTTCTTTAGCACTTTGGCCTTTCGATCAGCAACAACATCATCATCATACTCTGATCTTTCAATCAGACTCATCATTATCATCAACCTCTGATCTTTCGATCAGAACCATCATCAACTGAACATCATCATACTCTAACATCAACTCATCATCATATTCTGATCTTTCGATCAATACGTCATCATCATCATACTTTGATAATACGGCATCATCATCATCAGGATCTCATCATCATCACATTCTAATCTTTTGATCAGAAACATCATCATCATCATCATCGCATTCTGATCTTTCGATCAGAAAACATCATCATCATCAGCAACATCATAATCATAAGCAACTTCTGATCTTCTAATCAGAAAACATCATCATCATCATACTCTGATCTTTCGATCAAAGAACATCATCATCAGCAGCAACTTCTAATCTTTCGATCAGAGAACATCATCATCATCAACAACATCTGATCTTTCAATCAGAAACATCATCATCAACATTATCAAAACATTAACATGATCCTTCCTTTCAGAATTACAGGATTTAGGTCTTTACGGAATTACCAATTATCCTTCCTTTCGAAATTACAGGATTTAGGTCTTTACGGAGTTACTAACGATCCTTCCTTTCAGAATTACAGGATTTAGGTATTTACGGAGTTACTAATGATCCTTCCTTTCAGAATTACGGGATCAACACATTTGGGGAACTCAGACAATCCTTCCTATTGGAATTACAGGATCAACACATCTGTGGAACTCAGACAATCCTTCCTATTGGAATTACGGGATCAATTCAATGATCCTTCCTTTCGGAATTATGAGATTTAGGTCTTTACGGAGTTACTACCGATCCTTCCTTTTGGAATTATTGGATCAACACATATGTGGAACTCAGACAATCCTTCTTGTTGGAATTACGGGATCAACCCAGATGTGGAACTCAAACAATCCTTCCTATTGGAATTACGGGATCAATTCAATGATCCTTCCTTTCGGAATTACGGGATTTAGGTCTTTACGGAGTTACTAATGATCCTTCCTTTCGGAATTATGGGATCAACATAGATGTGGAACTCAGACAATCCTTCCTCTAGGAATTATGGGATCAACACACGTTCTCAAGTGCCGAAGTCACCAGATCTGTTATGAACCGAAGTTCAAGGATGATACAATCCTACCACATTCATGGGGACCGAGATCTCCGAATACATTTTGAACCGAGGTTCAGGGATGATGCAATCCTACCACTTTCACGGGGGCCAAGACCTCTAGATACATTTTGAATCGAGGTTTAGGGATGATGCAATCCACCACTTTCATGGGGGGTGAGACCTCTGGATACATTTTGAACCGAGGTTTAGGGATGATGCAATCCACCACTTTCATGGGGCCCGAGACCTCCGGATACATTTTGAACCGAAGTTCAGGGATGATGCAATCCCACCACATTCATGGGGTCTGAGACCTCTGGATACATTTTGAACCAAAGTTCAGGGATGATGCAATCCCACCACATTCACGAAGACCGAAGTCACCGGATCTATTTTGGACAGACGTCCCAGGATGATACAATCCCTCTTCATTCTCGAGGACCGAGGTCACCGGATCACTTTTGGATAGATGTCCCAGGATGATACAATCCCTCTTCACTCTCGAGGATCGAGGTCACCGGATCACTTTTGGATATATGTCCCGGGATGATACAATCCCTCTTCATTCTCGAGGACTGAGGTCACCAGATCACTTTAAGGCAGATGCCCAGGGATGATACAATCCCATTGCAACATCACTACTCCCCCTTTCAGGGAAGGTCTTTCTGAACCATACCAAGCTTGTCTCGAAAGTGTTTGAACTTTACCCGAGACAGAGGATTTGTCAGCGCATCATCATCTAAACCATCTTCATCTACATCTTCAGTATGTGAATACTGAACTATCATCATTTCTATATTCAGTATAGAAATACTAAATCACCATCATCTATATCTACAGTATGTAAATACTGAAACATCATCATCTGCATCTTTATCTTGAATGTAGAAATACTGGATTTCTATGTGTTACGATGGAACATAGGGTTCTCTATTATCACAAATCTCAGTATCACATAGAATCAATGTAGTATCCATCTTCAGTTCAAAGAGACCTAATATCAGCTTCTGAAGCCATATGGCTTCACAACTTAGCAGAGCAATCTGCTATGTATTCTGCTTCAGCCATGCTACGAGAAACACTGGACTGTTTCCTACTAAACCATGAACTCATAGTAGACCCCAAACAAAATCATCTACCTAATGTTCTTTTCCTATCTGAGATACTTCCAGCCCAATATGCATCTGTGTAGCCATACAATCTATACTCATGGATACCATCATAATATAAACCAAAGTCTATAGTCCCTTTCAGATATCTGATCACATGTTTTGCAGTTACTAGGTGAACCCTTCTTGGATGAACAAGATATTGACTTAAGGTGTTCAAAGCAAAACAAATGCCTGGTCTGGTATTTGTTAAGTACATCAATGACCCAATGATCTGTCTGTAATGAGTCATATCCACTAACTCTGATGAGTCATTAGCTAACAGCTTCAGGTTGGAGTCCATGGGTGTGGCCATGTATTTGCATTCCAACATATTGAATCTCTTCAATATCTCTACCGCATACTTTCCCTAGTTGAGAAATATTTCTTCTAAAATTTGCCATACTTCCAGACTTAGGAAATAATGCATTAACCTAAGGTCTTTCATCTCAAATTCTTCTGCTAGTTTCTTCTTGCTTTCCATGACCTGATTCTCATTTCCTGTCAAGAATAAGTCATCCACATATAATAACAGGATGAGAAGTTCATCTTCTACAACCTTAAGATAAAGGTTAGGATCAGCTTTACCCTTGGTAAATCCCATGCTCGACAAGAAACTATCTATTCTTCCATACCAAGCTCTGGGAGCTTGCTTCAGGCCATAGAGGGCCTTCTTCAACTTGCATACGTGATTCCATCTGGCTTCAACTTCAAATCCTCGTGACTATTCGATGTAAAACTCTTTCTCAATCATACGATTAAGGAAGGATTGTCTTTAATTCACCATGGAAGAAACTACCATGATAGTTCTGAAGGAAGTGTACCTTGCTTCCTGGAGTAAGTGTCTCTTCAAAATTAATTCCCTCTTTCTGAAAGAAACTTCTGGCCACAAATCTTTCTTTATACTTCTCGATACTTTCATCAGCTATATATCCATTTGGAGGATACAATACTCTTTCCTTTTGGTTTGGGAACTATATCCCATACATCATTCTAGTAGTCTTTCATCATAACATCTTTCATGAGTTCGTCTTGAGAGATAATCAACATATCCTAGTCTTCTGCATTCAACTTTGAAGGTTGGAACCCACTTTACTCTTGGTAAAGTCTCGATCCATCAAGAATCTATCCATCATGTCATACCATGTCGAACTTAGATATCTTCTGTAGTCACTCCCCCTAAAGTGGAGTATTATCTTCCTTCTTCATTCTGTACAGGTGGTTATATACTGGTTAATAGAGTATGTCATGTCATAGTCTATTCTTTCTGAGGCAAATCACAAACCTTTCTTTGTACACTTGTTATTGTAGATCCATATGGAGGATACTATGTACTTCCCTTTATGTCTCGAAATCATATCGTATACATCATTCCCCATGATCAACTGTTATTCTTTGATCATAGTTTCTTTCATAGCATTATTTTCTTCATCTTGAGTTATCTCTCATACCCATGGTGGTCTTCATCCTTTGAGGTGGATCTACCGCTCTCTAAATCTCTTTCTTCCGTCATGGTGTCTCTAACCCTGGGAGATTCAGATTCATGTTTATTGAATTGTCATCACTTGTTCTTCAGAACAAGTCTCTTCCTTTTTTTCTTGTAGGAGGTTGTACAGGATCTTTCCTACAATTCAAATGCACCAGTTGCACGGTTAGAACTATTTCATAAAACATATGCATAACGACAAATTCTTATGCATCATGCAACTATTTAGCCAATACAACATTTATCCATATAAACTTTCTAGATGCCTTCCATCTCTACCATGACATCATTGAGATTGTGCACTAATCCAATATGTCAGCAAAGAGGTTTGATAAGTAGCACTGGAGAGTTGTATAGTGCCATGAGCTACTTACCCATCACATGCATATTAGTATTATTAATGTAAACAATCTATCATGCATAACACATCAACTGAATAACATCAAATGTATAACAAAACAATATCATGAAATGGAAATTGAATACTTATCTTTTATTTGTTTCGTGGGTAGACTCCATCTTGATCATTCTGCTTTATCATATTCTTCATTCATGAAATCATCATTTCTTATCCAAATGATCAGATGAATAAGAGGTTCTTCAAGAATTGAGTTTTTCATATTCCTCATCGCTTGAGGGATCTTCTTTGAATGGTGAGAGCTTGATCTTCAATTTCTCCCATCTTCTTCTTCTCTTAATATTAGTCGAGATAAAATTAATCACTTAATTCTGGAATACATTCTTTGCATGAATGAATCCCAAGATCATGGGAGGCCATTCAAGGTGGCTATCACCACTTCTGCATTCTCTGCTTCTTCTTCTATCGCTTCAAGATGTTATGCATTCTAGATCTTCACATTCTTCAACTGTTTTCTCAAATCCATCTTCTGAATTATGTTCTTATCTTCAAATAGCTTGATCAAGGAATCAAACATCTTCAGTGTCTTTAGGGAAGACACTTGTGGTACAAGTTGATCTGTGATTGAATCAACAATGATCTTCTTGGCCTTGATCAAGTTCTTCTTGTGTAAGGCTTTGAGGCTTATCTCCCTCTAGAACTGGAACCTCTCTACTCATGTAGGTGTCCAATTCATTTTCTTCAGAGAGATCAAATACTTCCATGCTTGGAATTTTTCCAAGCTTATCATCAAGCTGATGTGATATATCACTTTGAAATGAGAACCTCAAATGCAAATAGCAAAAGATTAGACCTTACCGATTTGAGGTGTCAGTCCTGCTTTCGGAGTTGGCTGATCTAAGGTTTGTCAAAGAAACCATAATTTTAAAAACTTGGAATCTTTCAAATATTATTGGATATAAATATATATCTCTTCAAATGGAGCTTTCCAATGTACTCCTTTTCTTAAAACAGTGGAGGGAAGCTCCCGGAACAGGAAACCCTAGTTTAACAATTTCTTCTGCAGAAATGCCTATTATTGTTTCTGTGATATCTCCGAAATTACTGCTCCTCTATGTATGAAATTTATCACTAATTTAACCTCTAATATCCCTGATCCAACACAATATGTTTCATCATAATTTGTTTCACCAATTTGGATTTATGATCATTTTCCCAAGGTGACCTTTTACAGGACTGTTCAGAACAGTGAAGTTGTACAAAATGCCACGTGTCACTGGTTCATCTTCAGGTTTTGAAATTTGTACCACATAAATTAAAGTCTGTTATATTTTTGTAAAATCTTCAGGAATTCCATTTGGACCTCTGTATCCCACGCTACAATAATTCTCCCCAAGTGTCTTGTTTAGGGATGAATTCTGAAAGAGGATGGAACCCTAACTTGGAGGGGTCATATATCCCATAATATAGTGAATATGAGGCTGAATTTTGTACAAAGTGTAAATAAGGATTTTATATTAGGCCTCTACAAGTTTCAACTCCTGATCCTTCTCCAATCTTAGGATATAGCGAATGTACCAAAACTTAGCAGTTTTAGTATTTAGGGTTTTTCCAGATCGGGGTCAAACTAGGGTTTGAATTTCCCGGAGTTTCACCCAACCAAATTTCTTGGTCCAGGTCTCTAAAATTAGATTTTTATGAGGAGAAAAATCCTATGTTGGGCTCACTCAAAAATTCTTCTTCTGTAGAAAGCCCTAATTTTCCGCACCAAAACTGAAAATGCTCAGAATCGAATTCTGCTTCGACAGAGAGATGCGCCCTTCAATGGAGAGTCAATCTAGACTTCTTTTGCTGATCGATCATGGATAGAGACCCAAAAAATAAGAATCCCTAGATTATTTATCTGCACAATGTCTTCTTTCAGGGTGGCTCTGATAACATGTTAAATTTTCATATGCTAAGCTAGATCATTAGTATTTCATTTCGATTTCATAACAAAAGCATATAAACAGGATCACTGAAAGGTAGACAAGCACAACCATACAAAAGGAACACAAATATTTACCCTAGGAAAACCCTAAAGGGAAAAACCGAGCAAAAGCTTCCTCAATATAGATGCCCCAAAAAGGTAAAAAAAGTTAAAACCAATAAGGAGATCAAAAACCTGATCCTCCTCCTTCTCCAGCTACTTCTCTCCTCCACAAGTGCACTACACAAGAGAGTGTGTGTGTTCCAAATGAGGATCACTACACCTCTATTTATATTCATCCGTTCACTTAAGTTAACTCATCTGTCATGTAGGCTCAAGTTAATCATGTAGGCTCAAGTTACACATGTAGGCTCAAGTAACCACACCGGGGTGCTAATGACAAACCTTTACAATTAGAGGGGATTGCCTCATGACTCTTATTAGTTCTTATGATTAGGAGCATCGGGGTACAAAGTAATACAAGTGGTTCTCTAGGTAGGACCATCAGGGACCACAAAGAAATACATATAGAATATTCTTTGAAGTTACAATATTTCAACAACATGATCCTTTTCCTTTTCCTTTTCCTACCATCCAGGATCGTGAGTAAGTTTGTGTTGGCAATCCACAATTTACAAGATTTCACACTGGGATTTCCTGTGTGGTACCTTGAACCACCTACCCTACCTCTAAGGCCCTAGGATGTGTTGACTCATGTCCAACCAATTGAGATGATGTTGCACCTACATCTAGGTCCAGAAAAGACTCCTCCTATCTCCAGTCCTGCCCCTCTTCCTCCAACAGAGACTGGGGGCAAGGCCACCAAAACCACAACCAATATGATTTACATGATTGCTAGCACAATTCACCCTTCCATCTCATCGGCCATGGAAAATACACCTGATCTGCCTTGGCACCACTTATACGATGACGGAGAGATTTGTAAGACCACCTCTGGTTTTACCCCATTCCCTTTAAACCATAGTGTGGAATCAGTTCTTCCCATAAAAGACCAGATTCCGTCACTCCGCCTTGCCAAAGACCTTCGTCTTGGCAAGGGGGCATACCTCTTCACTGACTTAGATGGTTTCCTCTTGAAGAAGCTACATAACAGGATCTACCTCAAGAGAGTCTATTCCTGATACCACCACTATGAGTCCCTTATAACATAGTTTTTTCTTTTTTGTTTTGCATTATTTTTACCACAAGTCGGTGACACCCTCCAATAATAGCTCTACACATAAAGGTATCCTATTGGAGGGTTCAGTACCACAAATGCACATACACATGGTATGTCACACATATGTCCTAGATACCACTCTGCTAGCACACCCATAGGCCCCCATTTGGTCTAGATTTTCTATATGCACTACTACACTAGGGGCAGCACCATTAGCTTTCATACCAGGCCATACAGAGTCTGTTTGAGACACCCCTCACACCTCCAGGTTCAAAACTTCGTCCTCTATCTTTTAGTGAGACCATATTCTCATGTTTAAAAAGTAATTTTCGGGGCCACTTCCCAATAATTACCTTGGTTTACGTACCACATTGTGATATAAGTGTCTCCAGAATTGTACTTGCATCACATCACCACCGCAACTCATGTGGGATTCTAGACCATCTCTTGAAGTCCACCTCATTTTACGTGCCCTTCACATATAACTATTTAATCCATCCACCACACCTTATGTGAGTTCTTGGACCACCACCTGGAGGGAGGATCATTTCTTTTGCATACATTTGGCATATAACTACCTCTGTACTTGCACTTACATCACATGTAGTCTAGTCCGTCCGCTACAACTCACACAAGACTCTCCTGACCTATATCCGAGAGCCACCTAGACTTGTATGCCTCTTCTGCACTGACTCGCGTGCCTCTAGCACAATGTATCCCCTCCATGTATTGGTATGTTCAAGAGCCACCTGCTCCATCCATATTGCACAGATGACCTTTGACCACTGACCATTGTCCCGACATGGGGGCACCATCAGTGCCCCCTCAATCGGTTGACCATACCAGAGTTTCTAAAAGAATGAAAATATTGTCGAGCGCAGCTGCTTCCTTTCTCGCTCGTTAAAGTATAAGAAAGGGCATCTACATCGTCTCGTTTATTACCTTTTGCGAACCATGTAGACTACCATATGAAAAGGACCACCTTGGCACATTCAAGCCAAGACCATTCCCCTCTGCATCCTTTTATGCTTTGTCAAGCAAAGGGGCCGAAATTTATGAAAAAGCTCACCATGGGTTGTCGTTAAGCTCTTTTTCATCCTTCTCATCAAGAAAAGATCACCGAGCAATCTTGGTCTCGTTCATGCTCGTAAAAGGATCTGAATGACTATCTAGTCAGTACATGTTTAACCTTTTTCTCCCTAATTGGACTACCAATGGTAAAGAAGTCTCTCATCCCCTAAAGGATGGGCAAGCTCTCCTATATACACTTTTAACCTTTTTCGGGCACAGGAGACTATCAACGAAAAAGAGCCCCCACTGGAGTCTTCTTCATGCTTTCAAACTCTCTAAAATTGAAAGCACCATCGAGCATTTACTTTCTCAGGCTAGACAAAAATCCATGAGATTGTACCACAATGGTGTCTTTAGACACCACCCCATAGATAATAGTTCAGTAGCATTCCCACTTTGGGTCTCCTTTGTTTAGATTATTCTGCAATGTGTCTTCCTTGGATCCCATCAATACCAAAAGTTTCTACTTTCACCAAGTATTTCTCATCTGCAATTACATTCCCGGTATTACAGCCATGATCCCTTTCCATGAGTTAGTTTCATTTGTTTCCTGGTATTCCCTGCTGTCATACTATGAAAAAAGGAAGTTTGAGTCCCTCGTGATTCCCTCCCCCTGTTCCACCTCCTCCCCCCCCCATTTAGTGGGTCAATCCTCAGATTGCCTCACATCATTCGGTTATCTCCCTCGTGCTTCTGGTCAAGGAAACATCATTGCCTTGGCCAGTTGCAGGTCTCCCTCTGTTGACGACAACACACATATTCCAGAGGATAGACCCAGAGGTCCCTGTATCCTGGTTTCATTGACCTCATTGATGAGTTCCTTGGACCACTTCAGAGGATCCCTTAGTGCCTCTAGGGATGGTTTTTTCTCACGTGCTCAACTCCAGCTACATAATCTCATTGTTGATATTCGTACAGGGTATTGTTCTGTACAGTATCCAGTCGAAGACCCTGGATGTCACCTTACTCTAACACATTGATGAGTCTATTTGAGGGACCCAAACAGGTTCATGTCCCTTGTGATTTCTGGGTTTCATTGGAGACAATGTTCAGAAGCCCCAGCAATGCTTCTATATAGATTTATGATTGATGCAACATATTTGTACCACAGAGACTCTGACTCTCTGTTGGTGGGTCCCTACAACTATGTACCATTCCAGATCTAGCAAACCATCAGTCATGACGATATAGCATTCCATGAGAATGCCATGGGTCCAATGTAGCAGTTCTTCATATCAGTATTGTATTTAGCCTCTCAGTGAGGAAACCACTATGTATCATCAGTTGTACATGATCGGCTCTTGTATTATAGAGATTAGATCACATTATTCTTTTGACATCGTTATGAGCATGGGGATGCCCGCCTCTTACATATACATGTCACACATTATTTGTATCTCACCCATTGATGGGAACCATATTAATACAAAAACCAAAATCCACCATGCCCCAGCCCAGGAAGCACCGCCTCTCCTCAGAAAATCTTATGATGTCCATCGGCCATACAATGAGTTCCTACCCTCACACATTAGGGGGGAATCTGTTAACCCAAAAAATCCCCCAATGAGCTATACATGACCTACACCACCTAGAGGCATCCATGCACGACCCTCATTTGACCCCCACACCCTCAAAAAGGCTCAAAAATATGAAAAAGGGCTTAAAGACCCCTAAAAAAAGCCAAAATAGCTCTCATAGGGGCTAAAACCTCCAAAAAGAGGCTAAACCCCCTCAAAGGAGCGTAAAACCCCCAAAGGAGCTATGAATTGGGCGAAACCAGCTTAAATCCCAAAAAAGGGGCTAAAGCCCGAACCAAGGGCTTAAAACCCTAAAATCTCAAAGAAAAAGTATAAATAGAGGGGTGGGGGTCACTCTCAAAACACTCCTTCTCTCCCTATCATTATGCTGCCCGTGTGAGTTCCTTGAGACCATTTGTCTCTCAAGTCATTCACCCTCCCTCTCCTCCATTGATCCATAAGCCAAAGCTTCCATCCCATTGAGAGGTGCCCCCAAAGCTAGGGCATGGTGGCCCATTTCCACCTAGAGAAGGTATACTTGTGTTTTATTTCATTTATATTGTAGTTTTCTAACATACTTTGTTTGTAGGTTTGTTGCTCATTCTTTGTTGCAGGTTTCCCTTGATTTCTTGTAGTTGTTTAGTTTTCCAACAATTTCTTGTAGGGTTTCGACAGCTTGGCCCTAATCTTGTTTGCATTCTTTCCTTGAACCTCACCCTACCCTTCCCTCCTATAGACGAAAGGGACTTGTTCCTTCCTATAGCAAGGGCGAAATCCCTACTACAGTATTGACCCATGGTGTGGTCCCAAGGCACATTGTAATAATGTTATAAAATTTTTGTATGCCTTCTCAATAAATCATTCAAGGATTTTTGGCATCCTACATTGGGTCTTATTATTTTGTGTTAATCATTTGAGTTATTGGGTTATTGGGTCTTAGTGCTTTTCTTAGTATAGTTTGAGAGCTTAGGCTTAAAGAGCCATCTTTGAGATTCACCTCTCCATGTGGCCTATATACTCTATGTTTTTGTGTCTAGGATATTCACATCCTAGATATCACTGATGTGTCTTTCTCACAGCTGGTCCAGTATGCTATCTCTTCTCCTCCTCTCTCGACATCCAAGCGTCTGGGTCTCATCCCCCAATATCCAGATCAGAGAACTAATCGTTGAAGAGGAATGAGACCATCCACATGGACGTAGTCCACATAAACTTAAAGGTACCAAGGTATCTATGCACCCAATAAGAAGATAACACGTTATAAGACTGTAACATATCAGAATAAAAGGAAAATGGACCTATCTTTACAAAAGCATCGAGTTAATGTTTTTTGGGTGGGGATCAACGGACCAATTACCTTCTCTTTACTGTTAAACCGAATCACTAAATGCATGTGTGAGGTTGGTGGGAAAATTTAGTTCATGCAGTTATTGAAACATGGGGGTTGTGATAGTTGTGCCAAGTTGTTAGCAATCCTTTTATTCTATGATCAGAAGCTATGTCAGTTGTATTTTCACCATCTGTTACGGAGAGAAATTCCTATGGCTTGGGGTACCACAACAGACAGCTAGACTCCAAAAATCAATCTTCTCCAATATGCAATAGAAATAAACAATCTA
>LPNX010571255.1:11016-21781 GCA_001517045.1 Pseudotsuga menziesii
CCTTGAACCTCCCTCCAACTGGTCACGTCCGCCTTAATGTTCAACAGCCTTTGGAGTCTTTGCATACATCTCTCGCACGTTTGGGCTCTCGTTTATCTCGGTTCTTCCTTCATCCTCGGCTTCAGAATGACGATTCGGAACCCTTCCTCTCCAGCCTCTGGCATTTTTGAAATTCAACGAACTCTGGAATAGGTGGTTCTGGGCGTTAGTGAAGGGGGGCTGCAGGACCTCCCTTGGAAGTTACTCCCAATATCGCGATCGCTGGTGAAAGATTGGCTCGTCCTGGCAGTATTGTCCTCTGGCGCAGGTTTTAGTCAGCCAGAATTTCGGGTTGATGAGCAAAGGGATACAGAAAGCGTTTGGGTTTTGGACTCAGGGCAGAACAGGGTGCTGAACGTTGTGGGATCTTCGGGTCTCCATCAGGCAGGTAATCTCTCGTTGTCTTATGAGATAGAGGTGCTCAATTCTCTCTCTTTTGCACTCAAGAATCCTCGAAGNTGATGCCCGCATAGACGATAATGAGAGCAGCCTCCGGGTAATGCATGGGAAAATGGACAGAATTCAAGAGGATCTGCAGAGATTCATTGAAATGCATCAGTCCAGCCGGNATTGAACTGCATCAGTCCAGCCGGGTGAATGGCGAAATCAATGGCGAAGTTGCTGAAGCGGTCCTCCCCATGGAAGAAGAGTCAGTAGTCCAGCCGAGAAACAATAGGAATATGTAGTTTCTGTTTCCCATAAGTTATGTTAAATGTTTTTTTGCCTCCTTATCTGTTTTCAGTTCGTCAGGGTTTACCCCTTTAGCAGTTTTAAAAGCTTTGAACAGTCGGTGTGCAGGGTATTTTGGACAATCCCATGGCTGGTCTTCATTGACAGCCTTTTTGATGTTTATTCTCTGATGAAACTTCTATCTCTGTAACGCATGGCTGTGCGCAGCCCCCTTTTATATATCTCTGTTCATAGTTTCTGTTAAAAAAAAAAAATATTCTACAATTTGTTTTTTTACTGCAAATCAAAATTCACATGGCATATAGGCGTTTTGAGGGCTTCTATCTAGCACATGAGTAAAAAATCAGGTTTTCATCGCCAAATTTGGCCAAAAAGTGTTACCCATCTTCATGGAATCACCCCTCTATATAACTCTCCTATACTTATACTACAAGCAAAACTCTTGGGCTGCCCTTCGGTGACTTTTGGGCTCCCCCCCCAACTGTTCATTCTCACATATTTGTATTTTAATGAGTGCTCATGATTCATACAATACATTACATTTCAGATTTAGATTTTAAGATCACTTTATAAAAAGGGAACAACTTGGTAATAGATGATCTTTTCCCAAGCCTAGGCCTCTGCTAATATTGATCTGTTTGAGATCTCAGACCTTCAATTTATCCTTCCTTTTTCTATCTCTCTTTTATATGCTTCAGCCTCTTCTTTCCTTGATTCCTCCCTTTTGTTTTGACTTTTCGATATATCTTTCTTGTAATAGTCACCCTGTTATGAACATAGCATATTTTACACCATATAGCGTTTAACAAAGTAACACAAATTGCACTAATACAAGCATTCTATAAAATGAACTATAAACAATATTAATGCACGAAAATAAAAATGATAAGGCAAAGAAAATCCTGCAAGCTGGGTCTGGAAAACCTCTAAGCTAGCTGTCCCACTAAAACCCCAATCTTGATAGAATAGGCTCTTTATCTAAAAACGAGCTGCATCTGAACTAACTCAAAACCTTGTCAAGAAAGCATGAGTTGATACAATGCAATCGACACTCCTCAAAACACCAAACCCCCAAATTGCGCTCTTCATCTCAGAAAAACTTTGACTCGACCAACACCCATGGGAAAATTCCACCATCCCATAAAATAGAGTAATAGCACAACAGAAATGGCGGGAAAACCCTAACAACAATCAGAATCCAAAATGCTAAGCATCGGGTAGATAAACCACTTCAGTGGCTGAAGGTACTATAGCATTGGATGATCAGTTCACTGAGGAGCCGCCACGGCAAAATACCATCAGACTATAGGTTCCACAAGAAGAATAACATTAGTGATTGGATGATTTTATCACTATGCGTTGGACAATTAGTCCTCAACCTTTCTGCAATGTCGACACTCCCAAACACTAAAAACGCCCGATAGTTAAGCGTCGGAGATTGAAGCCACTAAAGCATCGGTCGGATAGTTCCCTGCATAGCCACAATAGCGGGAGACATACTAACTAAAGGTTCCTTAGTCAACATAAAATGTCGGCGGTCGAAAGCTTTGGGGACTATCTATTGGCAACCAAAGGCTTAATGCTGCCAACGTATCGGCAATGCAAAGGACTAGATCTCCGATCAATAGTCAAAATCCATTTCGATTACGAAAATAAAGCATTGCTAAGTAAACTTGGTCGATAAAACCAAGGCATCGGTGAAAAAAGAGAACTTACCATCGGGACGTTTGATGATTAGCTTCTGCAGTGGTGGCTACATAGAGAACTACAGCCCCGATTCACTATTCAACTGACCTCCGAAAAACTAAATAAAAAAAAGGTTAAGTTCCAAAAAAATTTTGGCTGGCTAGCGATAGAAATATTTTTTCCGCCTCCGAAATAGCGGTGGCAAAGAGAACGTAAGTTTCGATTCAAACATAAATAGACTTCCAATAGCAATGAAGGAAATCATTCAAATCAACTTTAAAATCCAAAGTCCAAAGCATTGGCAGACAAAAGCAGTTTTCCAAAAAGCATGAAAACAGCTGACCTCACTTTAACTTTAAACAATCCAAATTTATAGTCGAGGGAAAACAAAAATAGAGTTCAGCAATCCAAACAATCCCAGGAAAAATGAAAATAAAAGGAGGGTCCAAAATTTTAAAAATTTGGGAAAATAGTTGCAGCTGCAACAAGTCCTTAATCAAATTAATCATGCATAGGAGCATAATTCCATAATCATATAAAATATCATAAGTCCATAATGCAAAATAAAATAAGTCACATGAAGGATCATAAGTCTAGGGATTAACAATTGGGGTATTGCATCTCGCTCCCCCTGAAACAATGCATTGTACTCAATGGATATTACATACATCTTGAAAAATTTGAAAATAGATGAGGGTATCCTTCCTTCATGGTATCCTCTATCTCCCAAGTGGCATCCTCAAGACTGTAATGGGTCCATTGGACCTTCACCTTCTTGATTTCTTGATTCTGAAGTGGCTTGACCTTACTTCCGAAAATGGAAACAGGTTGTACTAAAAAATCTCCTTTCAGTTCCAACTAGAACATAATCCATTCAATCACATGATTAGTACCATGTTCATACATACATACATACATACATACATACATAAATATATAAATAAAATAAAAGCACTCTAGTTACCTGGATCACATTCCAATCAATTATGTGATTAGTGTCAGGTATATACTTTTTCAATAAAGACATATGAAACACATTATGCACTCTAATGCAAGCAAGAAGGTACGACCCATAAGAAATCAGTTCTATCTTAGCTAAGACCTCAAAAGGCCCACAATATATGGTATCTACCTTGGAGCAATTTCCCATGTTTAAGGAACTCTTCCTGGGTCTGACTTTCAAAAACACATGATCCCCAACTTGAGAATGTTTGGCAGTATTGTTTTGATCTGCATAAATTTTCTTCCTGTCTTGATCTACCTTTAGATTCTACTTTATCTTAACCATTTGATCCTCCACATCCTTTAATAATTATGGTCCATCAATGACTCTATCTGTTTGGTTATCCCAACCGAATGGAGTATTACACTTCCTTCCATACATGGCCTCAAAAGGACTCATATTCAAAGAGGAATGATATCCATTATTATAATAAAATTCCACCAAGTGTAAATAATATTCCCACTTAGATGGTTGATCCATCACATACATCCTTAACATATCTTCAATTACTTGATTAACTTTTTCTGTTTGTCCATCTGTCTCAAGGTGGTATGTTGTACTCATGTTTAGACTAGTACCAAACACCCCAAACAATTCTTTCCAAAAGTTAGAAGTAAATTTTGAATATTTGTCTGATACTATAGCCTTCAGTATACCATGCAATATGGCTAGTTATTTCATGTAAATATTTTCAATGTTAGTTGCTTTGTCAATTGTCTTTATTGGAATTAAGTGTGTTGCCTTAGTCAACTTATCTACCACAACCATGATTGCATCATTTTGCAATCTCATCTTAGGTAACTTTCTGATGAAATCCATCATCACTACATCCAAATTCCATTCTGGTATAGGCAATGGTTGCAACAATCCTGGTGGATGTCGATTCTCAACTTTAACGTTTTCACATTCCACATAGCTACATATATATTCTGCAACATTATTCTTCATCCCTTGCCAATAGTATTGTTTTCTTATTGTTGTCACTATTTTCTAATAACCAAAATGTTTGGCATAAGGGACATCACGTGTTTCCTTCATAAACATCTTCCTTATATATCTAATATCATGTACATAAACTCTATCTCTGTGCATGAGTATCACATTTTATTTAAACGTATACTTATCAATTTTTTGTCAAATTTTATGGTGTTTCAACCCTTCTTTCACCTGCAGATAAACTTCATCTGTAACACTGGCTTCAATGATCTTATCCTTCAAATATGATGTGCTAGCGCTGACAACTGCTACATGCATCACATGTATCTTCCTACTAAGAACATCAACTACTTTATTTTCCTTACCTTTGATATGCTTTATTTCAAAGACATATTCACATAATAACTCCATCTACCTCCTTTGTCTTGCATTCAAATTAGGTTACTCAAACAAGTATTTTAACCTATCATGGTCATTTCTCAACTCAAAATTTCTACCCATTAGGTAATGTCTCCACATATTCAAAGCATGGATGATATTTGCAAGCTTTAAGTCATGGGTGGCATATTTTTTCTCATGTTCCTTCAAATTTCTAGATTTGTAACTGATTACATGTCCATCCTGCATTAATACTTCACCAATTCCTTGCTTGCATGCACCCATGCATACAACAAAGTTTCCTTTAGGGTTTGCAATTTTTAGCACTGGTGCACTGGTCAGCATTTCCTTATGTTTTTGAAAATTATCTTCACATTCAGAATTCCAATCAAACTTTACACCTCTCTTTTGCAAACATGTGATAGGATGAGCCAACTTTTAGAATCCTTCAATGAAACTTTGATATTATCCAACTAACCCCATGAAGGATCTGACTTTTGTTACATTCTTAGGTGTTGACCATTCCGATATGGATCTAATCTTCTCAGGATCTACTGTAACACCTTATTCAAATATGATATGCCCTAGGTAGTGGATTCTTCTTTGATATAAAGAACACTTTCTCAATTTTAAATAAATTTGATGTTCTCTAAGCACTTGCATCACTAGTATTAGATGTTCTTCATGCTCTTCTTTTGTCTTAGAATAGATTATGATTTCATCCAAGAATACAATCAAAAACTTATCTAAGTACTTTATGAAGACTCCATTCATTAAGCACATGAATACTGCAAGTGAATTTCTTAAACTAAAAGGTACTACCGTGAACTCATAGTTTCCATACCTTGTTCTAAATGTTTCCTTACTAATATCCTCATTCTTAATTCTAATTTGGTGGTATCCCGACCTCAAATATATTTTTGAAAACACCTTGGATTCTCTTGATTGATCAAACAAATCATCAATTCTTGGCAAGGGGTACTTTTTTTTAACCATTTCTTTGTTCAATTCTCTATAATCTATGCAAAGTCTTAGAGTTCCATCTTTCTTCTTCACAAGTAATACAGGAGCTCCCCAAGGTGAAACACTGGGCCTTATGTAACCTCTCTTTAGTACCTCCTCTAATTGCATTTGTAATTCCTTTAACTCTAGAGTACGCATTCTATAAGTTTCTTTAGATGAAGGTAATGTTCCTTCCACCAACTCGATAGAAAAATCAATGTCCCTCTTAGAAGGTATTCCTGGGGGTTCTTGAAATATATCTACAAAATTTTGTAGTATTGGATAATATTTTAGCTCTAGATATTTTCCTTATTTTGATTATTCCACATGAATTGTATACAATTAGAATCCCTTTCTAAGACATTTCTTCAATTGTAGAGCTATGATATGCCTCATGGATATCGGTCTAGGTATTCCTTTTATTGTCACTTGGTTCCCTTTTTCATCCAAACAAGTGAAAGTTTTATTATGGAAATACAAAATTGCATGGTGTGCATCCAACCAATCCATGACAATCAATACATAATATAACCCCAAGGGTATGATGTTTACGTCTTCAAAAGTTTTCATTCCATTCGTTTCTAAAGGAAACACTTTAACAAATTCAGTGATTTTTCTCTTGGCTCCTATAGATAACTATACTAGACTTGTTGTTTCAAGTTTACTTTTCTTCAAATGACATTTATCAACATGATTAGGTGAAATGTAACTATTTATAGCTCCCGAATCGATCAAAATAGTTATTTTTTTTAGCAGTCTTACCTGCCACGTCAATCATTCGGGATTGGTGGTTAGCTTGCCTCCCATCTAGGGCTGCATATATCCTTTGTGCACTTCCACCTACATCTCCAACATTTGAATCCTCTTGATTGTTGGGAAGGTTATTTTTCTTATGTAGGCACTAACAGGAAAAGTGATTTTCCTTGCATATCCAACATTCCACATGTGGTGTTTTCCCTAAAGGATCTTGCTTTGAGTGTCCTTGTTGGTAAGAATTATTGTTTCTAAACTTTGAAGGCTGGAAACCTTTTCTTTCTCTACTCCTGCTTGTTCTTCTTCATATCCTTCCAATTCTTTTGATATGGGGCCTTGATATTATTCTTTTCATATAAGTGTTTTTCCTTACAAATGGCATCCTTAAGGTTCTTTGGTATATCATACTAGATTTTATCTCTATAAGATTCAAGAAGGCCACTTAGGAACCTTTGAATATTTACCTTATCATCTTTGATGAAGTACGCATAGTTCAAAAGTTCTAGAAATTTTTTCTCATAGGCCTCCATAATCATGCTTTCCAACTTAAGCTCAAAGAATTCCACCATATTCATGTCATAGTAGTGCTCAGAGAGGTATTATTTCTAAAATTATTTATTAAACTTCCTCTAAGATATTTTGTCTTCATCAGCATCTTTCAACTTAACTATTTGATCCCACCATATAGATGCCTTACCTTGCAGATGGTATATGGATACTCTTGCCTCGATATTAGGTGTACATTGATGCAAATGGAACAATTTCCTAATTCCTAAAAACCATGCTTTAACATCTTCTCACTGCTTTACTTCCACATCAAAATTTGGGGGATTGATTCTTCTCAACTCTCCTATCAGTTCATCCTGGGTAAACCTCCTCTTCTTGTATCTCACTCGAGATATTTCCGGACTGATCTCTATACTGCTTGATGCATACCCCTTGTTTCTCTCTAAGTGATAAGGTCTCCTTGAATATGATCTAGACCTCACATAACCTCATTTATGACTCTTTTCAGTGGATAGTTGAATGGTCTTCAATGATTTTCGATCATTCACAATCTTCTCTTGTATGTGAATTATCCTTTCATTATCCTCTCTACACTTCCTCACTGGATCCTTCAAGATTAACAGTTCAATTCTCCTCTTATGCCTGATCGAACTTCTTTCCTCGACAAACTCTTCTTTAGGACTATATGGTCTTTGTCCTTCCTCAAGATCCATTCCCAATCTCTCACTTCCTACTGTTGAACTTTTACTTGTTGAATCTTTAGTCTTCACAGGTTTGATTAAAATATCAGTTTAGTGGTCATAACGCTTTCTCAATCAATCAATGTGAACTGCAATGTGTTCATTATCAAAATTTTGTTACTAAACCACACATTAGTATATTTCCATTATCATTAAAAACTACTTTTCTTCTTGTTTAAAAAGTAACTAGCCAACATTTGTAAGTTACAATCTACCTAAATGGACAAGGGGGGGAGAAATCATTCCAAGATTTATCATTACTAGATGAACTTCAAATCCATAACCATTCCAATATAACAATTTAATTTAACAAACTCACATGTGAAAATATATATTAAGGTGCATGCATCCAAGCTATCTAATGCCAATGCATGTTTACAAAGTGACTTGAAACTTCACAGAAGGCCCAACATCCGCAATGTTGAAACCTTAAGCTCTAATACCACTTGCGATGTCCCTGAACCTTGAGATAAGCCCAAAGGTGATAAAACTAATACTAACTTAAGTTTAATAACAATGATATATATAAAGTACTATTGATATTACTAAGAATTGTCCCAAATAAATTAAACCTTTTAATTCTAGAGATTGAATTATAACTAAAGTCTGTGACACTTAATCACTTAATCAAATAATTAATCCTGAAACTCAATTTATTATTTCCAAAGTGCAAATTAAAAATCTTAATTAAAAAACTAACATCAATAACACATGATAAACATCATATTCGATGTGAATAGCTAATTTATGTACTTTTGGTTTGTTTGATAGCATCGTTTATACATAACCAAGTATTGATGTCATTTATTTGCAAATTAATCTACTTTTTCGGTGTTGTTTATGTATGTGTTTTTAGTGAATATAAAAATTAAGGAAAACCAAATAGCATGGAACATCCATAGGCTGCAATCTACAGACACACCAAAACCATAGCAAACAAAGAACACCGACTACAACTACAGCCCTCAAAATCGGCTCTCGATGACTATACATTACAGTCATCTCTTTCTAATAAAAATCAGATTTTATGCCTACCGCCCTCAAGACATTGGTTAATTTTACATACAGAATACATCTATCATCCTTATATTTGAAACTAAGAACAAATATTCAAACAAATGATTTACAATCAAATGGCAAGTGCGCTCATCTCGGCACCGAAAAACTATCGAACCAAAACAAACATATCTTGGTCATCTGGAAAGCTTTTCCAATGAAATGAAAGGTGTTTTTCAATGGAAATTCTCATACAAACACAATGGAATAGGTATCAAAACATAGAAATGAGAAGAGATTCCCAAAACAGATCATATGGTCTCGCCCCTCTCAATAAAATAGAGCAAAAATTACAATTTTTAGTTAAGAAGAAGAAGAAAAGAAAGACGCTAATGAGAATATAAACGAAATTCCATATTATATGAGATTCATCCTTCCTCCATGCAGATCCTTACATTCAATACGTGAAAATTCAAACAACCAATCAACCATCATTTCACATATACCAAATAAAATAATCTAATGAAAACATAGCACAAGAGAAGTACTTATCTCAAAATATGGGCAACTGGTTGCAGCAAGACAACTTTCCTCCCAACCATAGACACCATCAAACCTTACTCAGTTGAACAATTCACCCCCAAGCTGAGACCACTGATCCATGGTTAGAGGCTCCCTTAGTCTCACTACTCTCGAAGCTACCGTTCTTCCAAGGGACACAATGTTTCCCATTACTACTTTCTTGTTCGTCTCCACTGCCTATGGCATGTGACCTAGCTCGCCATTCCCATTTCCTGGTTTTTTGCATGAGAACTTGGAATATTATAGTGATATAATGGAAAAAAAGTGAAACAAATAGACCCACTATAAGTATTAACACACTCTCAATAATATTAACATTCCCAACACATTTAGATAGCCATCACATGGTCCAAATCTCAAGATTAACTTCAACAAGGAGATGGCATATGAATTTATAAAATAAGGAGGAAAACCCTAACCCAAAGGGATCAACCCAAATTAGAGAGAGGTAAGGTTTAATATTCATCATGGATAATTAACTTGAATTAGTGGAGTGGTGGCTTAGTGAAAATATTCTCTTTCCCGAATTAGTAGTATCAGGAGGCATTACCCAAAAACTAAGGAGTGGAGCTATGAAGAGCACATGGAGGAACACTAATGCATAGAGGGGGTTACAAAACATCAAATATGTCAAAATAGGTGATATATGGCATCCAATAGGGTCATAAATATAATGTAAGCACAAACATAGGATCATCAATGGATGGTGTAAGAGTGGAAGCTAGAAAATAGATTACAACCCATAAAAACTAGGAAAAGGGATTATAAATGGTCATAAACACATAAATGTGAGAGAATATTTTCCTAGGGAGGGTTCCCTAGGAAAGAGGGGACCACTGTAGTGTGCACAATATAAAATATTAACTCCATAGTCCATAATTATTGAGAATAGGGTTTGTTGTACAAGGTTTTGGTGACCAACATTATTAATCTCACCAAGGTGCAAATATGAGTTGGGATGGAAAACGTTAAGTGAACAAAAAGTTATAAGGTGCTAGGGATGTCCCCATTCCCCCTCACTTTGTCGAATCCTTGTTCCCCCACACTCATTTAGTTTCCTTTGTTGATCCAATTGTTTATTTAATTAATCATTAACAACATTCAAAGATAACATATATGCTAGTGTTGCCGCCTTACACACACTTGGGTCACATGGAAGAAACCTTCAAGCCACTCGGTGTGTCCTTGGGGGAAAGTCTCAAGTCAAGGCTGTCACCTTGTTCTTGACTCCTCCTTTTAGGCTCAACTCCTAAATGAGCCAAGGGTGGTAGACCCTATTACGTTACTAAGGATAATTACTTAGTATGGTGATGTTAAACTGAATGAGTTACTTAGGAGTTTGAAATTTAACTCTAGACAATCAAAGATGACAAGATACAAAAATGAACACACGAAAGCACAATGCTGAGACACAATATATATATAAAGCAAGAAAATAACCAGTGCCTTAGAA
>LPNX010571255.1:24906-68561 GCA_001517045.1 Pseudotsuga menziesii
CAGAAGCAAGAATGAAGGTTCTCTGAAGTCCAAACAAGTTATCATTGTCTAGTTCACCAGGCTCACTTGATAAAAAACCACTAAGTACAACTTAGGTGGTAACAGCTAGTAATAATTAACATTAATAGTATTTCAAAAGCCCAAAGTCATATTATAAAACATTAATAATAAGTACTTAATCAAATTAACCATGAAAAGGAGAATAATTCCACAACCATATAAAATATCATAAGTCCGTAATGAAAAATAACATAAGCCACATAAAGATCATAAGTTTGAGGCTTAACAACTGGGGTATTAGAGCTGTTGTAAAACTACTGATGGAGTCATTAAAAGTATATAGTGTTCACATGCTACAAAAATCAATGGTACAATTCTTACCATGTGAATAAATGTATTGATGTCGAGCATGAAAAGAATTTATTAGATTACCGACTATTGATGGATATCATTAACCAATGCAAGGTAACTCACCATTGATGTCAATGCGTGCCAATGTACCTAAGTACATATTGCAAAGTGCGAATAACTGAGATGATGTCGAGCCACTTGTAAGATATAACTGTAACGTCCCCGACCCTCTGACCGATGAAGAGGATGCTACCATGGCATTAACCATTCGGGATACCAACCCCATGAACATGTGAATTCATAAAATAACATGTTGAAATGCTGGAATAAAATGCTTTGAACTAGACATGCATACACGATCATTTATCCTACACAGATGAAAATTGTTTATCAAAGACAGCGGAAGTAACACACATTCATGTAAGCATTCATTCAACATGTTCATCACATTCATTAACAGAAAATATGGTTGCAGAAGTAAAAGAGGAAATATTACTTATCTTATGAAGAACTCATTCTGCAACCAGCTACGTTGTTGCAACGTTCCACCCAACCATAGGCCAGCATGCTCCTTAATCTCTGAGCAGCGCTGCCACCCCCGAGTTGGGCATGATTCTCCAAGGAATAAGAGAACAAGTAGACTTACACATAGCCAAGGATACACAAATCACAGCCACGCCAACACAGTTGGGTTTATCAGGCCATTAAGGAGCTGGGAAAGGCTAAATGCTAAGCCGGTGAGCTCATTACAGAGCTAGGAACACCTACACCAAAACTAGCCTGACTTCTAAGAAACCAACACACACCCAACACAAGGAATCAGTCCCTTCTCTGCTACACAGTCCCTCAAGCCCTGCATTCCCTTCCAATGCTATTCAGGGGTTGTGGAGAAGAAAGCTAGCCCTCTAGCTCTGTCTGTGTGGTTTCTAGACACACCAGGTTTTATCAAGCAATCCAATCCCCCATGCCTACTCCCAACATAGTCCGAAGACCAACCATTGCACACATACAATTAATCAACAATTACAGCTTAAACAAGGAAGACGACTCCTGAGTCGTTCTTGGCCCTATCGTGGCCAAAATGACTCCCAAGCAAACTACAACAATCCCAAACGCAATAGCAAATGCAATCACAACATGAGGAAAGACAGTAGTCCGTCCTGGGAAACTAAGCAGTGGAAAAAGACTTACACATAGTCCCTGAACGTAAAATGGCTCTCCACAAGAAAATCGTGGGTGACAATGACCAAACGGCTCCTAGCTTGTTGCTTGAGTGGAAACAACACAGAGCCTAGCGCGTGAGTGAATATTTACCGTGAATTCCAAATGTCGGTCAAAACACACCCGATTCCTCTCGCTGGAGAAATTGTGAATGACAGTGGAGACGGCCCCTTCCCCCCCTTAGGATGCATGAGACACAAAACATTCTTTTTCCTACATGAGGATGAACAACAATGGAGAATGCGGATCCGAAGTACATGAGAGTTTCAGCACCATCGTGGAGAGAGTAGTATGTCTGCAGGAGTGATGGCAGTGGTTTTCTTTTGCCATTGTGAAGTCAACTGCGGGTGGAGTGTGCATGTGGAAAAGGACTAACAGTCCTTCCAAACTCCACTCCCAGCCATAACTTCCCCAACTACCAGCAGCAATTCTTAATGGAGGTGGTTGGGTAAGACAAGGTGGTGACACATGAGTTTTTCCCTCATGGCTCAAGGTTTGACATCCCCCCACCCTTATCCTTGTTAGAATCATGCCCCTTCTCAATTTAGTTGTCGCGAACGTAGCTAGTCGAGGTTCATTTTAATTAAAGATGCATATTTACATGATGACAAAGCTTAATATATTCGACATTCCCCGATATGCCATTGGTGACAAATTTAAATCTGAAACATAGCATAACCAATCAATGGTGGGGCCTTGGCCTTTAGCTCCACACCATGATCATTACAATATATACATCATGTACATTTAATGCAACGGGGTCAAAACTGGGGTGTTACAATAACGATCAAGGGACAGTGATGTATTCCCATTATTTCTATTGAAATAACTTGCCATTAGGGCATGCAAGCCTCAAGGTATTCAAACGAACTCTAGTCTCTATCCTAGATAAGGTGCTATTGATGCCTAGAAAAATACCAAGAAACAATAGTAGGGATTCTCCATAATAAGCGTTCCCAATTAGCTCGTTATTGTTTGGTATGGGGAATCCGTTTGATTTACAGTACGGCTATTGTAGTTCAAGTAATGGTTAAATCTTATTTTACCGGTTGTGGCACGGTCCACTGTTTAAGTGTATTTTTTAGTTTTATGTTTATGTATGATATGCAAGTGCCTAATTAAGTGCAGTTGATAGAGAAAATGAAGAGCTCACAATGTGATGTGCAGGTTCTTACCTCTCATCTTACCTCTTTCACTTCTATGTCATAAACAAAGAACAACTTATAATAATGCTAACTAATTCTATATAACCTATCCCTAGGGAGAAATATTGTAATTAGTGATGAGTAATGTACTGTAAAACGTGCATTTAGAATATTACAGATAGTTGTTCATATTTAGAATACAGGAATATAAGTCGAAAGATAAACAAAGAGATAGCTCATTGTCAGTTAAAACTTTCATTACTCAAATATACTGCGAATGTTTCACAGGAATAAACAGAAAAACATTCATAATATGAAATAATTCATAAGTTAGAACGATCTCATAGTTCATAGAAAAAACACTGAAACAGAAGTAGGTCAACATTCAACCAATCTATGGCAAGCATTTGAGACTCCATAGTGCCTTCTCCAATAGAAAATATATCTCCTTTATTATAAGAGGAAGTAGTTCTTATTACAATAGCATTTCAGAAAGATAGCATGAAAAAAGGTCCTTTTACTCTATCCAATTGATCTCTATTTAAACAAATTCAAAAGTCTCTTAGTCTCCCTTGCACTTTGGGATTCTTTTACAAATCAGTTACAAAAATTCCTTTGTCTTATAGTGGACTCGCTAACTTAGAAAAATATTAAAAAATATATTAATAAAACAAAATACTAAGTGGATATAGCCATATCATTTATGAATTTATGCCAAAAAATTTTCCTATGTTACTATAGTTTCAAACCCTAATGGTTCCAGGAATCTAATAATGATCTCATGTTTGGCAGCCTGGGCTTTTATATTTGCCACTCTGGCTGGAATCAAATGAAGCTGATCTTCAAGTAGATGATTGCTCACTGCTGCTTGGACTATTACAATCTTTAGTACCTTCTCATGTAAACTTTTGACCAACTGGATACCTTGTTCATCTTCCTACCATCTGACCTGCAATTGCTTCAAAAATCCTTCATGATCAGGTAATTCTTATAATCTTCTCTTTGTAGATGTTTGACAATGATTGTAAGTTGTGAGAATTTTTTTGCAGAATTCTACACAAACACCTTTAGTCCTTTTGAATTCCTTTACCATTTCCTCTGCTGCTTTACTCCTGAATTCAATCAGTTGATACTCCAGCTTCACTGTCTCTAAGTCCTTGATGGGTGCATCAGCTGGAGGTTCCTTGGTTGTTTCCAACCAATTCAAACATCCTTGTAGAATTTATAAGATATACTGGGTCCTATCTAAAAAGTAAGAAGCTGTACTCACAATTTCCTCCAACCTCGTCTCTACTTGCTGAACGTTTAACATCTCAGATGTTGTTTGAAGCTGCATTTGATGAATTTTACTTCTGAGTGTGAGAGCATGCTTTTTCAATGGATCAATATATTTTTTCTGCTCATTGGTTGCTTTTAATAAAACTTCCAGTGAATCTTTCCGGGTCTCCAATGCTACTACTTGGGTTTCATAATGCTTGGATTTCCCGTCAATAGTAGTCTTCTACAACTCTAATTCTTCCACTTTATTTTCCAAACTTTCTTTCTCTTTAGTCAATTCTTCAATTAATGATTTCAAACTATCTCGTTATGCTTCTAAGATCTGATGTCTTTGTTGAAGTCTTTAAAACTATGACAAGGTGGCCTCATACTTTATTTTGGACTCTCTTCCTACCTTTTCTTCTTTCCTCAACAAATCTTTCATTTCAGCCACTTTCCTTTGTATTTATCAATGTTTTCCATAATCCTGTCCACATTATGAGCATCTACATATGAATTTGCAATTCCTATAGAAGTTAATTCCTTAGGGTGTTCTTCTACATTTTTCATGACTATTCTCTCTGCCACTGTAGTGACCACTGGCTGAGCTCCTATATTCAAAGTTTTCTTTGTCCTCCATACAATAGACTTCGTTTTGGTATCAAAACAAATATCCTCCAAACACGCTACATAGTATTGCTTTGAAGGTGTAAAATGTATAAGTCCCATTTCAGCTATGGGCACATGACCTCTTGTTAGGATGCTGCTAGATATGGCTAGCATGTTCTCTGGATTATCCCACACAAAGCTTTGTTCTGAACCTCCACCACCTTGAACTTCATCAGTATCCTGGCCTTTGCCTCCTGTATCCTGCATCCCTTGATCAGAGCGTGAAACTCCTTTAGCCAAAGCCTTTTCGAACTCTGCGATTTTCTTCAAAAGAGCCTCTATGCTCTTTCTTTTATCAGATTCTACCTAGTCCTTCTGTGCTTCTTCTACCAATAACATTTTTTCCCCTATTGCAATCCTATGAGTGCTTTCTTCCCGTGCTTTCTTTGTAGCTTCCTCATCTCCTTCATCTGGCTGGGGGTTTTTGCTGCTACTTTGTTTAGCACCAAAATATTTTTGTTTTAACCTATTGCTCAAGGATGCCATACTATAAACATTTATGAATACTTGCTCTTCTTTTTCTATGTAATCTATATACTCAAAATTTACTTTGTGAGCAGATTTGTGAGTTACCACCCTTCCCTATCAATCATTCGTATGGAATATTTTCTGCCCAAAGTGGAATATTTCTAGATCTTTGACAAAATACGGAGTGCTTTTGACTCTGTTAAATTTGTAACGTCCCACGTAAAAAGGTATTGGTGGGAAAACCTCCTTCTTGATATGAAACAAATAGCCTCCAAAACCATCTAGTAATACCTATCTGAATCTCTCTTCAATACTATAAATTCTGTTGCATATTTAGGTAGTAATGAAGGTGCTCTAGTGCCTCCATACATTCTCAAGTAAATGCCTTCCTTGGTGAAAAAATAGTCACCAAATTCTTTTATAGATTCCACTGCTCCCTTCGAGAGACATGGGAAATATTTTAAGAATATCAACCTATAAAGGGGGCTTATGAATTCTTCACAAATTAGCTGATAATGAGTGTGATATTTGTGGGATCCTATAATATGATATGCAATGTAAATAGGAGCCTTCCCTTCTATCCATTCACAATTTATCTTTCCAAACTTATGCCTATAGATTATGCAATCTAACAAAAAGGATGACATATAGAATTTCAATTTGCTCTAGTTTAGACCCTCTTGATATGCCTTAATACTTTTAGACAAGTTTTGGGTAGTAATATCTGCCTAGTTGAAGACTGTTTCCTCCATTGCCACATAATACATGAGTGGAATCCACCCAAAATTGTATGTTTTTCCATCACACCTACCATACAACCTACTTAACATTAATGCTATTAATATTGATGGGGTTTGAAGACTAGTTGTTTCATACTCTCCTGACTGCTTACGTCGAAAGGATTTTCCCTCAATCACCATCCCCTTCATAGTGGTGGTATAGTTGAATTTAATGCTCTTGACCCAATCTGTCGTCACATTTATTTCTACTTCTGGTACATTATATGCTTTCGAAATGAATGCTGGTGCAAATTATGCTATGGGATTTCCCTCTTCATCATTAATTATCATACCCACGATGTCTATCTTCGGCAAAAGCCAACCAATGACCTCAACACAGGGAAACACTTCTGGCCTGGTGGTTATCTTGGTTAACCTAGACCTTAGAATATTCTCATATAAGGAAATATCCCCCAATCCATCCTATGGACCTTTCTTATCGAACATCGTAGGGTAGATTTGGCCCCATTTAACCTCCAACTCTGCTCCTGTAACTACTTTGGTGTCTTCATACACTATCACGACCTTTATTGTAGGAGGAACTTCAGCAATATTTGATTCTGAATCGCTCTCAACGATTTTGAGCTTCTTCCTTCCCTTCTTAGGCATGATTTCGACAACAAACAGGACTTACAAAATAAAACTGTCTTAATACCAATATGATTAATGTAATAAAAATCAATGACACATATACATCATTTGAGTAGAAAACTAAAACTTCTATACCCTGTCTATTCCTTCTATTTGAAATCTACACTACGACCGACTCAGGGTTACGGCTAAAAAAATAGACTCTACTGAAACTGTAGGAAACCCTTGCTGAAAACCCTTCCATGCTCTATTTTAAAACTAAAAACCCCCAATGGCCCTCACTCTCTCATAGTTGCGATGAGGCTTCCAAAAACCAAGAATCATGGTGGTGATGCCCTAGGGAAAAAAATGATGCCACAATTCCCATGGCCAAAATCTAAGCAAAATCCTCGTATGGGCTCTGCTCAAAAAAATAAAACCGCCACTAAGGCCAAGTCCCACGTGTGAGCAACTGAGTGTATCCATACCGATGCAAAGCTCGTGCTCTTGAAAACAAAAAATCTCTAACCTAGCAAACTAAGCAAATTGCCTATGTATTTACTAGGGAAATAAAAACAAGGGGGTGATCTGACCTAAAAGAAGATGGGAAGTGAAACCCTTCATAAATTCAGCCAAACCTAACCACCAAAAATGATAGCTGTGAACCCTACTGAACCAATTACTAGGAAAAATGGTGAGGAAACCTACCTGTCAGTCAATGCTAGCTCCTCGCAGTTGAAAATGACCAATGAGTTCAATCCAGATGAGATCCACCGAGGAACTGCACAAATAAATCCAAACGAGAAACATTCTTCAATCTCACCCACTCTGTAAAAAACCACAAGGTAAAAGAAACAAGTGAAAAGGGAAAATAAAAAGACTTCAAGGCAGTAAAAACCCCTGAAACACTTGCATGTGCGAACCCGAAAACACTGCTTGTGCCAACCACCAAGGGTCAGAATACATAAGTCATCGTGGTCATTCATCCAAAATGGCTGCTCGGACACAATAATTCATCCATAGTGTTGGGCCTAGAAATTGTCTTTTATAATGGGTTTATTTATATTAATTTCCCGACCTATTTATTGTAATTTGATACAACTATCATTAAAAAGGGATACCTTTTATGTATTTCATCAATTAAAACACCTAAATGTAAATGAAGCTTAATATGTCATTTTTTATGCATTAAACACGGTATTTTGCAAATGATAAACATTTCGATACTTCATTTGACCTTTTCATTCAGCCCTTCACGTGACTTTGAGTTTCTTATGGCATGTTTCTTATTAGGTTCTCGGTCTGTTTTATCCTCGCCTTCTATTTCTCGTTGGTCCTATGAATACCTGCATATGCAAAAACCATGAGTGATGATGATGTTTGAAGCATTGGTTTAAAATTAAAGAAGGAAGAGAATAAAAATATATATTCAATAACTAAAAATAAAAAATATTAAAAAAATGGGAATTAAATATTAAAACAAATATACCCAAATCCACTCATAATAAATTAACCAAAGCATAAATTGGAATATGACATTAATTGTATTTAAGACCATATCTCACGTGCCCAATCTCCTTTAATTCATTTTAAAGTGGATTCATATATATATATATTATTCACATACATCATATCTTTATAAAACCATTCGCTTTCAGATTTTATATTTAATATATATACCATTTCATGTTTTTGAAACTAATGGATTTTATGTTTTCTGCAGGCCGTAAAGGATGAACTTCTGCACGTGAAAATGGAGGGGCACAATGGAAACACATAGTCACAAAATGGATATTGATGAATCCCAGCCATAATTAAAACAATAACTCACCAAAAGAACCCAACACCCAACCAATAGAATTCAGCCATGAATTAAGCTGACTGTCCAGCTCGCCCATAGCCAAAGAGACAGACATCACATTCAGCTAGATCTATGGATAACAGGTCCATATTACTATCGAGATCATGACACGGGTCACCACTCATCCCATTAATTAGACTGTGCAATGTTGATAAAATATTCCAGGCATTGAAACATTGGAATAATTAGTAGTTTGTTTGTTGTCCACATGTTTGAATAATGAAGAGGCTTCCAATCTAGAAGGATCACCAAACTGATTACTATCCATGCATTCCAAAGAATGGAATGTTCCCAGTTGATAAGGATTGCTCATGGCCTCCTCTGCTTCACTTCAACACTACCACCTATCTGCGTGCTTAAAATATGGAATGACCTGCATTCTAGAAGATGTACACTGCCCTCGCTTGACACCACTCCTCCAGCACATGAAAGAAGGAGCAGATATACCACGTCATGCCATGTTCGCACTGGAGAGAACTAGATTCGCACTAAAAGAGGAGATGACTGTGCATTGGATCGTGAATAATTAAATGGTCATTATAGTCGACTAAATTTAGAGAGTAGTTGACCACTAAAGGGTCGAATTTCTCATCTCTTGTAAACAATATATATATCGTCCTCCATGCGAGAGCTGGGGAGTTAGTCACCAGCATATAGACTCTGTAAAAACTCTGTTGAAATTGAATAAAACTCTTTTTCAGTTGTGATGTATGTTTTTGGCCTCTGTGAAGTGATTCATTGATTTAAACATAGCCTCTGATTGTAGAGAAGGGCCCCTCAACTACCAGAGGTTCTATTTGTACATATTCAGCAGTTTCCTTTCGTTTTTGCATATAAGTAATTTTGTTTTTATGTATATGTATTCAGTTTTCCTGTAGATGATGTTTTGTTGTTGATAAACTGTAATTTTCTTGTGTTTTTATGTGGTTTATGCATTCAGAATTAATACGGCTGACCACTTTCATTTGTATTTAGTTCATCTCTCAGCCTTCCATTCACATTTTTTTTTAATTTATACCTTCAGCCTTTCATTGGCACTATTCGTCCATATTGTTTTTTAGTGTGTTCTTCAACATTTTATATTGCTGCTCTAGATTTGTGAAATTTTTGTTTTGATCTATCTTTATGTTTGTGTTGTGTTGTCACTTATTATCACATTGTATTTATGCTTTACATTCGTTGTTACAATTAAAGATATTACACAAAGTTTTTTTTAATTAATTTCATATGGCGTTTCATTAACAAATGATAACTTCTAGGTTTTATATGTGGCAACCTTATGGCAGTACGCTATGAAGATATATATTTAATGTATGAGATAACCCATATGTTGATTCAATTTGGCTTTAGGGTACATACATATGTTTTTTTTAAAACACATACATATTAAAGTGCATAGATATAATTTTATATTTAAAGAGGAAGATCTTTGAAGTATTTTGTTAAGAAATAAAATTCGAATTTTTTATTAGAAATTTATTTTAAGAATTAGTTTGTAATTTGTAACTTTTAATAGTATTAAATTGTTTGTTTATAATATAATATGATTATAAAGTAAGAATAACTTTATGTATTAAAGAAGTTAATAATAATTTAGGTTATATGTTATATAATTTAGTTTAAAGTAGTAAAGTGGAATTTAGCTTGTAATTTGGACATTTCTTTAGTTGATAAACATTAATTGTTTAGAGTGTTTTGCAATTGTAATTAAATATATAATATTTAATTTGCAATATAGTTTGTGATATAGTTTTTAGTTGGTAATTCAAGTTGTAAATTAATTTGTATTTCCTATATAATTTGTAGTGTGCGATTTGTTTTAAAATGCTTCATGAATGATAATTTTGAGTCTTCAAAGAAAGTAACTAATCTGGATGTTAGTTTCATTTCTTCAAGCTATTGTGTTTTGATGGGTAGAGTACATTAGGAACTAGGGCCAATTCAAGTTTAATATGTTCATTTGTATTAGATGCATTAGTTTCATTTTGAAAGTTCTCATAGCTTAGTTTACTTTTCAAATTCATAGATTAGTTGTTGATTAGATTGGATTTGTTAAACTAGTTTGCTTACATTAGTTTATGATTCCTCGCAGAGTATTTGTTTACACTTGGTCCTTATATTATTGTTTCAATATGCTTTATATGATTGCATAAGATTCGATAACTAGAGTAGGATAGTTGGTTAGTTTTCTCTTTTGAAAATATAGAGTAGTTTTTCTCATAGAATAGATAGATTAGTCGCTCTTTTTACTTGTAGCATAATTTCCTGTTTTCAAGTAATTAATTTCATATTTGTTTTCGTAATTAATTTCAGTATTTGCTTTCATAGTTAATCACATGGTTAAGTAGATTCTCATCCCTGCATAAGCATATAGTTCATGCATTCATGAAATAGTTTATTTGATTTATTGCCTATTTTGAATATTTAAATTTACTCTCATTAGATTAGATTACTTTCGGACCAAGTCACTGCTTTCCTAGATTAATCGTTGCAATTTCATGTCATAGAATGGATTAGCATAACATTAGATTAGATTTGAATTCATAGTTACTTTTCAAGCTCCTATTTGGTTTTCTGTTTTTATAGACAAATTAAATTCTTGCATTTGAATTATGAAAGTTATGCATGTAGTTTAAAATCATATAGTTGCATGTTAGAGAATTTGCATATTGCTTAGGTTAGTTCAAGCCTTCAATTCTGCATATATAGTGTTTGCATCTCATAATCTCGCTTCCCGGGTTGACAATTAAGTGTTGAATTAAATAGTGCATATTTTACTCAACACGCAGCGATGACTTGAAAACCCAACACACTTCCGTGACAATACATTGGGCGATACCTTCGCAAAAAATGTGCAGGACAATCCACCACAGAGGATCAATCCTAAAGAAAGCCCCACTAAAGCGGCTCCCGGATTCCAAGTGAAATGAACTTTGAAAATCGCCATCGTAGCGGGAAGGACGTAACAAACCTTTCGCCGTAGCGGAACATACAGATGATGGCTTGCGAGAAAGAAAAGATCTCGTCGTAGTGGCTCATGACCAACAAAAACTCCTGCCATAGTGATTCACGGAAAACAAATCAAAAAAACAATCGGAAACCTATCAC
Source organism: Pseudotsuga menziesii (assembly GCA_001517045.1). Classification (NCBI taxonomy): domain Eukaryota; kingdom Viridiplantae; phylum Streptophyta; class Pinopsida; order Pinales; family Pinaceae; genus Pseudotsuga; species Pseudotsuga menziesii. The sequence goes on from LPNX010571255.1 coordinate 36,336, forward strand.
TGTAGTAGATGCAAAGTGAGTAGTTTGCCGACACAGCGGAAGTATGCAAACGTTGGCTCATAAGACAGAACAATCACCACCATAGAGATGATGAGGGAAACAATGGTCGAACACTATGGCTTGCAAACTGGGAAAGGCCCTCTGTAGCAGCTCGAAATAAAAAATGGGCCCGTTGTAGCAGCTCAAAATTGTGAAACTGCCCGCCACTACAGATAAAAAATAGAGTTTCTTCCTTGGAAAAAATGAAAAAATTATGAAAGCTCATGATGGACAGAAAAGATCAAAAGGTCAATCAAAGCAAAGACAATTAATATTTTCAAGGGGGGCCAAAAAATATAAAAAATATTTTTGGGAAACTATTGCAGCAACAACAATTGGCGACTAACGCAAAGACACAAATCTCTGAAAAAATCACTTTTGAACAGCAACTGCTTTAAGATATTGTGTTAGATTATTTCATTAGATTTATTTAAGATGCCTAGATTTCTTAGAATACAATATTTATGAACTTTAAAACATTGATTATGGTCCAAATGAAAAAGGGGAACCATGCTTTCATAGTCTTGATTACTCTTCTAAGGCCAAGATATGAAGTTTATTTTACCTCTGCCTTTGGATAGCTTCCAACTTAGACACCACAAGATTGTAATAGATAGTAAACAGATATATTAGTTTCTTCCTCATTCCCATGCCATTTTGCATTCTTTTGATTCTTTTGGACTTTTGTCCTTTTGATTCCTCCCTAATTGATTTCTTTCTAAAATTTTGTTTGGGTTATTCTATGCATAATGTCTTTTTGTGTGAGAGATATTTTGATTTCAACCATGGACAGAGAAGAAATTTCAAGCAATCTTATTTAGGATGATTTTGTTCAGTATGTCTTTTGATATATGTTTTCCCCCTGGGAGATTTTGAATCTTTTTATCCTTTTGGATTTAATTTGTTGCATGGGATCATTTAAATATAATACAACTACTTACCCTGCATCCTCTCCATGCACCTTTTGTTGTTAGCCTCCTAGAACAGACTTTAGTGTGAAGTGAATGGAGCCTCAAAATAGTATTCTAGAATTTTCTGACCTTAGTTATTTTACAGGGATTAAAAAAGACTACAATGTGTTCATAATCTATTTAGACAATCTGCTAATATTAAATGATCCTTAAGAATTATGTATGTGCAAATAGCAAGTAGTCTTTGGTCAAATATTTTAGTTTATCCAGAACTCTGATGAACTCCACAACCAAAAGTTGTGTTGGCTTATTGAAACATAAGGTAAAGAAAACCAAAAATTATAAAAATTCAAAACTTAAGCAAGTAAAATATAAATCAAACAGAACTAATCTAAATGAATCCAAGGCTAAAACAATTAAACCATTTATTTATGTACAAAGAAAACTCAAAAATCATTAAGAAAAATATGGTTTGAGAACTAAACCATTTACTGGAAAGTTCTCTTCCCACCCCTGTAAATTTTGCAATTTGTAAGTTGAGGGGCCTAACGTTTCTACAATCTGAAAAGGGCCTCTCCATAATTGTTGGAATTTAGTGTGCTTTCCCTTCTCATCATGTGGGTGATCCGACTTAAGAACCAAATCACCTACCTCAAATTCCTTTTTCTCGGCTTTGTGTTTATCAAACCATATCTTCACCATATCCTGTTGATGTTTAAACCTTTCTCTTGATTTTGATCTAGACTCCTCTAATTTTAACAGATTATTAATTCTGATTTGTAAAACTTCATTATCAGTTCCTCTAGAGTCTTGGGCTAGTCGAGAGGATGGTAATAGAATATTTGGGGGCAGGATAACTTCTTTCCCATAGACTAGAGTGTAGGGTGAAACACCTAAAGAGTTCTTAGGTATGACTCTATCATCCCAAAGTGCATTAGGCAAATCTAGGTGCCAACTCCTTTGATTTTCTATGTCTGTTTTCTTCAAAATCCTAATGATATTTTTATTTGTAGAATCTGCTACACCATTACCTTGTGGATAGTAGTTAGAAAAATAATGTAGCTTAATTCCTTTTTCATTTTCAAATGCAGTCAATTTAATAGACGAAAAATATGAAACATTATAAAAAACCATGGAAATTGGAACCCCAAACCTGGTCATAATATGGTCTTGCAAGAATTCCATAACTGCATCTTCGTTTACTTTTTGAAATGGAATGGATTCTACCCATCTGGTGAAATAGTCTGTTGCTATCAAGATGTACTTATGATGTAATGAATAATTTTGTTTGATTTCTATGATAATGTCAATCCCCCATTGTTTGAACGGTTCTTAAATAATAACTGGTTTCAATGGTCCTGCTGCCTTTTCTTGTCTTCCACCGCTCCTTTGACAAGTATCACATTTACTGACATGAGCGTGAGCATCTTTAAACAAATTCGTCCAGTAATACCCATCTCTTCAAATATTGTGTTCTATTGTATCTCTCGAGAAACGACCTCCAACAGTTCCATCATGTAGCTCTGCCACAACCTTATTTGCATCTTCACGTTCCAAGCATCTGAGAAAAACCCCGTCGTATTTTTTTCTAAACAGCACTCCATGGATAATCTGATACAAGGTTGATTTTAGATGTAATGCTCTCCTTTGCTTGGGATTCCAATGTTCTGAAAAATATCCTTCTTGAAGATAATGAATTAAGTCTCTATACCAGGAGTCTGGAGCTGTGAATAAAGGACATACATCCACCATGTGTAATTCAGCTTCATTACCCCAATTGTTATCTCCCTTGTCTTGACTCTCATCCATGAATTTACAGAGCCCTTTCCCTTTAATTATGGATGCTAGTTTGAATTCTAGATCATATTCTTGCAAGGTAGTCACCCAATTACCTCTTCTTTTTCCCATCTCTTTTTGTACAAAAAGAGATCAGACCACCAGGTGCGGAACTATTACCTTGGTACGGTTCTTAACTATATATGGTCTAAATTGCTTCACCACTATAAAAATTTCATAGGCTTTCTTATCAACTATGGGATAGTTTATTTCAACCCCTTGTAGACCAGTGCTCATAAACGATATGGGGTACTCATCTCCCCCTTCTTCTTTCTGGGTAAGGTCCACTTCTAATGAATCATCTGAAGCAAAAGTGTACAAGATAAATCCTTTTTGAATTTGGGAATTTTAAGTGATGGTGCATGAGCTATGGATGTTTTGATCTTGTTAAATGCTTCCTTCTTTGAATCAATCCACTTGAATTGAACACTTTGCTTGACCATTTGTTGGAAAGGTTTGACTATTTCAGCAAATTCTGGCACAAACCTTTGCACAAAATTTATTGTCCCCATAAAAGATTGCATACATTTTTTATTATGGGGTAAAGGGATATGTTCTATTGCTTTAATTATCTATGGGTCTATTGAGATCGCTTTTTCCGAAATAACATGAACCAATAGATTTCCTTCAGTAACAACGAACACACATTTCTTAGGATTCAAAGAAAATCCATATTTTCTACAATGTTTGAAAATCTGTTTCAAATGAAACGCACATTCTTCTCTCTTCTTAGAAAATATCATAACATCATATAAATAGACCACAACACTTCTGCCAATCAAAATGTGGAAACCTATATCCATAGCCCTTTGGAAACTTGATCCAGCATTAATGAGTCCAACGAGCATTCTTCTATATGCAAAAGTCCCCTGCTTGGTTTTGAAGGTGGTCTTGAGTCTGTCTTCTTCTGCTACTAGCAGTTGGTTATAGCATGAGAATGCATCTAATAGAGAAAATATTTCAGAACCTGAGACCATTTGTAATATTTATTCCATGGGTGGGACAGGGTAATTGTCTTTGTCTGATGCACGGTTTAGATTTCTGAAATCAACACAAAGTCTGATCTCTCCATAGTTCTTTTGCAATGGTACCAAAATCGAAACCCAATCTAAATGTCTAAATTTGAATATGATCTTAGAATCCATAATATTTTTACCTCGCTTTGAATTAGAGGTTGTAGTTTGGGATGCATATTTCTCAGAGGCTGCTGATATGGTTTGACTCCAACTTTGATTGGAATAACATGTTGTATAATTTTTGTGTCATAAGTTTTGACGTCTGCATAGGTCCAAGAAAATACATCTTTGTATTGTTTGAATAAACTAATGAATTTTCTCCTCTCCCCAGGTGAACAACACTTCCCAAAATTCACATATTTGGGTTCAGCCTCTGACCCTACAATTATCAACTCAAATTTCAAAGACAAACTATGTGTCTTGACATTTGCTGGTTTTCTAAACTTGCTTCCTAGAGCAAACACCTGTTCCAAAGTTTAGACTCCTTTAGGAATAAAGTTTCCATTCTAGAGGTTTGTTTGATGTTCTTCATCGTCTATTATGGCTCCCTTGAAAGTTTCATCATTCATAGGCATTCCAATATTTGATGATCATCATCAAACACCCTCATATTGGTGATATTGTCTAGAACAAAAGGCCTGAAAAGAAATTCAACTGAACATCTATTATTTGTAGGTACTAGCCTTGTAGTTGAACTAGCTAACAAGTTAATAGCTGCATTTTTTGCTCTAGGAATTGAAGAAATATTAAATGCATGAAAATTTGTTAATAAATCCCAAACTTCATTTCGGTAAGCCTTCAAATGTGGTGATATGCAATCAATTTTGTTTCAAAATTGTTTAACAATGATCTCGGATTCTGCGTACACTTTTATATTTTTTACTTTTAATTCCATTGATTTTTTCAGTCCCCGGACTAATGCTTCGTATTCAGCTGTGTTATTTGTGCATTCAAATTCTAATCTACATGAAAGAAAATATTTATTTTACTCTGGGTCGATCAGGACACAACCAGCTCCTGATCCTTCCAAGGTTTTGGAAGCGTTAAAATAAAGAATCCAAACACTTTCTACTCCTACGAAATTTGAACTACTAAATACATCCGAGACTAGCACTATTATATTACAATCAATCTTATCAGCCCGTGAAAACTGAAGGAGATTAGGCTTGATATCTAATATGTTAATGGATTCTTTTGCTTGGTAATTTCCTGGCTCCAGCTCAAGAAAATAGTTTCCCAACACAGAATTGACCAGTTCATTATTTCCTTCCAACTGAGTTACGTTGTGTTTCATCTGAGGTTCCCTTAACACCTTTATTTGATTCTGACATCCTTTATAAGGTAACCATACATGTGACCAATCTGATGCAAAATATCCCTCAAATTTTGTCACCCAATTCTTACTTAAAACCAAACCATATGCATTCGGGATATCTTCTACACCAATGTCTATATACTGACAGAACCTCTCATCTGCTGATAAATGGATCATGACATCTTCCATTTCTCCTATCACTTTCACTGTAGTCCTATCCAATTGGATAACTTGGCCGGTAGTGGGCTTGGGTTAACCATTTATTTGCTTGCAAACTGCAAGTGGCATGACATTTACTGATGCTCCAGAGTCCACAAAACAGTTATGCACGTTGTAATTGAAATTTTCAAAAGTAAGTAGGAATGCTGGATTTTTGTATTTAGACTTTCCTCCTATACTTGCCTCACCAATCTCTTCATATGCCTGGTTATCATTCTGAGGTTCCTTCATAGGTGTCTCAAGTTCTTTCAACATATTTTCTTTTTGTTGGGGTAGATTACACATTTCAAACAAAGAGATGTTTGTGTTAGTCTTTTTAATGTTGTCTACAATGTGATATCCCATTTCATGTTCATTGGTGTTCTTCTTGACATTCTCAACTTTGTTTTCTGTAGATTTCATAGGTATATTGACTATCTTGGTATTCTGGCTTGTGATGACAAACTCTAGTATATTAAATTTTTGAGAAGTATTTTTTATCTTTTTTATGTTCTCCTAAAGTTTCTTAATATTGGGAAGTATCATGTTATCTTCTTTCAATGAGCTCTGACTCCTTGTTGTAAAATTTGTCTCTGGTATTTCTTCTTCTTCAGTGATATCTTCATCCTCTATATTAAACATGGAAACACAATCCCATAATACCAAAGTGTCTTCCTCTTGGGTCTTTGTTGGTTCATGACCCTTCTCTTTTTCATGCATAGTTTCTGTCAACTTGGAATCTAGTAGCTGGTTCATCACTAAAGTCATAGATTTTGTCCATTGTGGGAATTTTTTTTTAGAGTGAGGCTGCTGATGGAATGTATAGAAATTGTCCATTCCCACATCTGTCAAATTCATAGCTGAGGGACTATGGGAGGGAGGATTGGGTTGACCATTATCATCTCTCCTTTTATAATAAGGTTTGTATTGTTTATGGGCCTCCTTCTCCTTTTCTAGATAAATTAATCTATTTGACATTTTTTGAATCATTTTTACCACAGTATCTAACTCCTATGACCACTCATCTTTAGGTTTAGTTAATATTAGTGGCTTTCTATTCCCATAATTTTTTTCTTCTGATTGTACATGATAATGGTCTATACTATGCATTTGTACTATCCATTTTTGCTTCATATTCTCAGCTTCTTCATAAGTCTCTACTAAGGTGGGATTAACTAATCTTTTGAAAAACATCGCTAAGATAGGCCCAAGACCTGAGGTGTAATACTCAATTAAGGCGTTCTCAGCCAGTTTGTGAGTTGCATCAAAGTTATTCATGTAGGAAACAAACCTATGAGTGAAGTTTTGCACCCTTTCTTTCTTTTCGTTTTTTAGAGCAATCAACCCTTTCATTAAAGCAACATGGGTTTTCTAGATTCCATATTTGTTCCTAAACAATCTCTCAAAGGTATTCCAATTTGTAATTGAATTTTCCTACAAGGAAAAATACCGTGAGGCTGCTTTTCCCTTAAGAGTATGTGGGAAAAATCTGCAGACTACATATTCATGTTCTGCTGCTTGTAAGCCTTCTAAAGCTAGGTAAAAATTTTGCAAATGATCATCCACAAGAATTCCTTCATTTCGCTCAAACTTGGGAAATTCCTTATCAAAATTGTGAGGCATAGCATGTAATAGAGGAGTAAAGTTTAAAGGATATATATCCCTCCAAGTAGGTGGTGGAGGAGGCTAATTTGCATTCACATTTGCCATGATTCTTAGTGGATATTGAGGAGGAGACTAGGCAGGGGTTTGAAAAGGTGAGCAGTGAGGGGAGTCCGATCCTAACTGATTTAGAGGTTGCACAACTTCTTGCAAATTTGTTTCTACTAGTTCTTCAAGGTCTTCCACTAATACTGAGTCCTCCAAGTAAGGATGGTCCTTCTTACACACTCCTCTTTTAGGAAAGGATGGAATATTGGGTAGCCCCCCAATATTCTTTGCATATGCCCTTGTAATTCTCCTTAAATCATCAACTAGCTCGTTATGAATGGAATAGAGATTCTCTGTGACTCTTTCTTCAGGACTAGGTATTTCAAGGAAACTGGTTTCAGAACTGTCATTGGTGGAGTATTCTTGTGAAAACGAATTTTCTTGGCCAGCCATGCATGGGCGGCCCTCCTTTTAGTCCCAAAATTGTTGAGTCCTAGAAAAATCCCAGGAAACAACAGTAGGGATTCTCCCCAATAAGCGTTCCCAATTAGCTCGTTATTGTTTGGTATGGGAAATCCATCCAGTTTACGGTCCAACTATCGTACGTCAAGTAACGATTAAATCTTATTTTACTGATTGCGACCTGGTCCACCATTTAAGTGTATTTTTTAGTTTTATGTTTATGTATGATATGCAAGTGCCTAATTAAGTGCAGTTGATAGAGAAAACGAAGAGATCACAATGTGATGTGCAGGTTATTACCTCTCGTCTTACCTCTTTCGCTTCTAAATCATAAATAGAGAACAACTTATACTAATGCAAACTAATTCTATCTAACCTATCCCTAGGAAGAACTATTGTAATTAATGATGAGTAATGTACTGTAAAACGTGCATTTAGAATATTACAAATAGTTTTTCATATTCAGAATACATGAATATAAGTAGAAACTTAAACAAAGAGATAACTCATTGTTAGTTAAAACATTCATTACTCGAATATACTACGGAAGTTTCATAGAAATTAACGAGAAAACATTCATAACATGAAATCATTCATAAGTTAGAATGATCTCACAATTCATTAAAAAAAGTTTAAACAAAAGTAGTTCAACATTCAACCAATATATGGCAAGCATTTGAGACTCCACGGTGCCTCCTCCAGTAGGAAATATATCTCCTTTATTATAAGAGAAAGTAGTTCTTCTTACAATAATATTTCAGAAATATAGCATGAAAAAAGGTCCTTTTGCTGTATCGACTTGATCTCTATTTATACAAATTCAAAAGTCTCTTGGTCTCCCTTGTCCTTTGGGCTTCTTTTAGAAATCAGTTACAAAAATTCCTTTATCTTCTAGTGGAATCGCTAACTTAGGAAAATATTACAAAATGTATTAATAAAACAAAATACTAAATGGACCCAGCCATATAATTTATGAATTTCTTCCAAATATTTTTCCTCTGTCACTATAGTTTCAAATGCTGATGGTTCCATGAATCTGATAGTGATCTCATGTTTGGAAGCTTGGGATTTTATATTTTGCACTCTGGCTGGAATCAAACGAAGCTGATATTCCAGTACATGATCGGTCACTACTGCTTGGGCTATTACAATCTTCAGCACCTTCTCATTTAAACCTTTGACCAGCTGGATACCTTGTTCATATTCCTAACATCTGACTTGCAATTGCTTCAAAAATACTTCATGATCAGGAAATTCTTCTTACCTTCTCTTTGCAAATGTTTGACAACGATTATAAGTTGTGAGAACTTTTCTGTATAATTCTGAACAAACACCTTTAGTCCTCCAGACTGCCTTTACCAATTCCTTTGCTTCTTTACTCCTGAATTCAATCAGTTCATACTCCAGCTTCACTCTCTCCAAGTCCTTGATGGGTGAAGAACCTGTAGGTTCCTTGGTTGTTTCCAACCAAGTCAAACTTCCTTGTATAATTTACAAAATATCCTAGGTCTTGTCTAAAAATTTAGAAGTTGTACTCACAATTTTTTCAACCTCATCTCTACTTGCTGAACTTTTAACATCTCCTTTGTTGTTTGAAGCTGCATTTGATGAATTTTACTTTTGAGTGTGAGAGCATGCTTCTTCAATGGCTCAATATATGTTTTCTACTCATTGGTCGCTTTTAATAAAACTTCCAGTGAAGCTTTCTGGGTCTCCAGTGCTACTACTTGGGTTTCATAATGCTTGGCTTTCCCCTTAGTAGTAGTCTTCTGTAGCTCTAATTCTACCACTTTATTTTCAAGAATTCATTTCTCTTTACTCAATTATTCAGTTGATGATTTCAAACTATCTCGTTCTATTTCTAAGATCTGATGTCTTTGTTGAAGTCTTTCCAACTCCAACAAGGTGGCCTCATATTTTCGTTTGGACTCTCCTCCTACCTTTTCTTGTTTCCTTAGTACTTCTTTAATTTCAGCCATCTTTTGTTTGTATTGCTCAATGTTTTCCATAATCCTATCCACATTATGAGCATTTGCATAGGCATTTGCAATTCCCAAAGAAGCTAATTCCTTGCGATGTTCTTCTACATTTTTCATGACTATTCTCTCCATCACTATAGTGACCATTGATTGAGCTTCTGCCTTCAAAGTTTTCTCTTTCCTCCATACAGTAGACTTTGTTTTGGGATCAAAACAAATATCCTCCAAACATTCTACATCGTATTTATTTCAAGGCGTAAAAGGTACGAGTCCCATTTTAGTTATGGGAACATGACCTACTGTCAAGATGCTTCTAGATGTGGCCAGAAGGTTCTCTGGATTAAGCCCGCACAGGGATTTGTTCTGAACCTCCACCACCTTGAACTTCGTCAGTATCCTAGCCTTGATCTTCTATATCTTGCATGCATTGATCAGAGCTTGAAACTCCTTTATCCAAAGCCTTTTCCAACCCTTCCATTTTCTTCAAAACAACCTCTATGCTCTTTCTTTTATCAGCTTCTGCGTGATCATTATGTGCTTCTTCTGCCAATAAATTGTTTGCACCTACTGCAAGCCTCCGATTGATTTCTTCATGAGATTTCTTTGCAGCTTCCTCATCTCCTTCATCTAGCTTGGGTTTTTTGCTGCTACTTCCTTTAGCACCAAAATATTTTCCTTTTAAGCTCTTGCTAAAGGGTGTCATACTATAAATAGTTCTGAATACTTGCTCTTCTTTGTCTATGTAATCGGTATACTCAAAATTTACTTTGTGAGAAGCTTTGTGAGCTGCTACTATTCCCTGTGAATCATTCCTATGGAATATTTTCTCCCCAAAGTGGAATATTTCTAGCTCTTTGATAAAATCTAGAGTGCTTTTGACTCTGTTAAACTTGTAACTTCCCACGTAAAAAAGGTACTGGTGGGAAAATCACCTTCTTGATATCCAAAAAATTGCCTCCAAAACCATCTAGGAATACCTTTCTAACTATCTCCTTCAATACTATATATTCTATTGCATATTTAGCATTAATGAAGGTGCTCGAGTGCCTCCATGCATTCTTAGGTAAGTGCATTCCTTGGTGAAAAAATAGTCACCAAATTCTTTTATAGATTCCATTGCTCCCTTCGAGAGACATGGGAAATATTCTAAGAATATTAACCTATAAAGGGGCCTTATGAATTCTTCACAAATTGGCTAGTAATGAGTGTGATATTTGTGGGCTCCTATAATATGATATGCAATGTAAATAGCATCCTTCCCTTCTATCCATTTACAATTTATATTTTCGAACTTATGCCTATAGATTATGTAATCTAACAAAAAGGATGACATATAGAATTCATATTTGCTCTGCTTTAGACCATATTGATATGCCTTAATACTGTTAGAAAGGTTTTGGGCAGCAATATCTTCCCAGTTGAAGACTGTTCCCTCCATTGCCACATAATAGATGAGTGGAATCCACCCAAAATTATATGTTTTTCCATCACACCTACCATACAACCTACTTAACATCAATTCTATTAATATGAATGGGGTTTGAACACTAGTTGTTTCATACTATCTTGACTACTTATGTCGGAAGGTTTTTCCCTCAATCATCATCCCCTTCACACTGGTGGTATAGTCGAATTTAATGCTCTTGACCCAATCTGTGGTCACATTTATTTCTACTTCTGGTAGACTATATGCTTTAGAAATGAATGCTAGTGCAAATGATGCTACGAGATTTCCCTCTTCATCATTAATTATCATACCCACTGTGTCTATCTTCAAAAAAATCCAATCGATGACCTCGACGCAGGGAAATACCTCTAGCCTGATGGCTATCTTGGTTAACCCAGACCTTAGAATATTCTCATATAAGGAAATATCCCCCAATCCATCCTCTGGAACTTTTCTATCAAACATCATAGGGTATATTTGGCCCCATTTCAAATTGGGATCTGGTCATGTAACTACTTTGGTGTCTTTGTACACTATCTCAACCTTTATTGCAGGTGGAACTTCAACAATCTATGAGTCTGAATCGCTCTCAGCGATTCTGAGCTTCTTCCTTCCCTTCTTAGGAATGATTTCGGAAACAAACAGGACCTGCAAAACAAAGCTCTCTTAGTACCAATATGATTAATGTAAGAAAAATAAATCACACATATACATCATTTGAGTAGAAAACTAAAACTTCTTTACCCTGTCCGTTCCTTCCATAAAAAACCTGCACTACGACCGGCTCAGGGTTATGCCTAAAAAAATAGACTCTGCTGAAACTACAAGCAACCCCTGCTAAAAACCCTTCCACACTCTACTTATAACTAAGAACCCCCAATGGCCCTAACTCTCTCACGGTTGCGACGAGGATTCCAAAAAACAAGAATCATGGCGGTGATGCCCTAGGGAAAGAAAACGATGCCACAATTCCCACAGCCGAAATCTACGGAAAATCCCCCTATGGGCTCTTCTCAAAAAAAAAAAATGCCATTAAGGCAAATGCCCACGTGGGAGCGGCTGAATGTATTCATACCAGCGTGAAGCTTGGGCTCATGAAAACAAAAAACTGTTAACCTAGAAAACTAAGAGAAAACACCCCTAAATACTCATAATGCCTATGTATTTACTAGGGCAAGAAAAAAATGGAGGCAATCTGACTTAAAAGAAGACAAGAAGTGAAACCCTTCATAAACTCAGCCAAATCTAACCACCAACGATGACAACTCTAAACACTACCAAACCAATTAAGGGGAAAAACTATAAGGACACCTACCAATGCGTCAATGCTAGCTCCACGTAGTTGAAAATGACCGATGAGTGCACGCCACGTGAGATCCACCGAGGAACCATGCAGATAGCTCCAAATGGGAAACGTTCTTCAATCTCACCCACTTCGCTAAAAACCACAAGGTAAAAGAAACAGGTGAAAAGGGAAAATAAAAAGGCTTCTTGGGTGGTAAAAACCCCTAAAACACTTGCACGTGCAAACTCAAAAACCCTGCTAGCACCAACCACCACAGGACAAAACACATAATTCAACATGGTCATTCATCTGCAACGATGACTCAAACACGATAATTCATCCGCAATGACAAGTTGAAAACCCAACAGACTTTCATGACAATACATCGGGTGATACCTCCGCAAAAAATGCACAGAACAATCCGTCATAGCGGATCAATCCTGAAGAAAACCCTGCTATAGAGGGTCACAGACACCAAGTGAAATGAAATTTGAAAACTATTGCCATAGAGGGCAGGACGTAAAAAACCTTTCGCCACAGCGAAACATACAGATGACGGCTTTCAAAAAAGAAAAGAGCCCATTGTAGCGGCTCACGACCAAGGCAAATGCCCGCCGTAGCAGCTCATGGGAAAGAAATCGAAAAAACAATAGAAAACCTGTTGTCATAGTGGACACAAGGCGAGAAGTTCACCGACACAGCGGAACTATGCAAACATCAGCTTATAAGACAAAATGATCACCACCGTAGCAGCCCAATCATGAAACTATTCACACCATAGCGGTGATGAGGGAAATAGTGGTACGAAACTATGGCTTGAAAAATGGGAAAGGCCCATCGTAATGGCTTGAAATCAAATATGGGCCCACTGTAGCGGCTTGAAATTGAGAAACCATCCACCGCTACAGGTAAAAAAGAGAATTTTTTCCTTGGAAGAAACGAAAAAATTTCTGAAAGTTCATGATGGACAGAAAAGATCAAAAGTTCAATCAAAGGAAAGGAAATTAATATTTTCAATGGGGGCAAAAAAATATAAAAAAAAAATTGGGAAATGTTGCAGCAACTAAAGGTGCTGAGGTCGATCAGTTAAGACATTGAAAGGTGGGCCTTGAGTAATCCCATATCAGTCAAGGTGAGTTGTACAAATTGATTGGTACAACTATAGATGAAAATATCTCATTAGCAATAGTGTTTATGGAAAGGAAAACAAAGCAATGTAGTCATGGAAAGGGAGTTGAATGTTTTTATTCATAAGGAAAAAGATGAACTCAAGATGAAGCAAAATGTATGCTACTCAGAAAAGTAGTTATGTGGGAAGTCATGATGTGTATGGTGATTAATTAGACTCCAACATGGATTACTGAGAATCTTTGAAGGAGAAGGGTAAATAATCATGCCATGATGCAAATGGTTATTGAAAGGTTGGTGTGTAGCAACAAATGTCATGACACATGTGATAAAAAAATCTAGCTCCTTCAATAAATATTTTTTTTTTGATTCTCAAAGATCACTTTGGCATGAAACATGACCTTCTTCGAACTTGAAAGATGTTAGTACTAATCCTGCAATGAAACTTGTGAGATCATCGTAAAATGAAGTAATAAGTAAAAATGTAAACAAATAAATATTTTAAAAAAAGTGCATTTTTACCTGTTATTGTGGCGCACTTGTCTCGTCATCGATTTCCACTTGAACTGACTCCAAGAAACAACTTACCGTAAATGTACAAACATTGATTTGATATTGTTTGTAGAAATAATTTTTTTATTATTATCAATAAGCAGGTAAACATTCTATTAATATACAAAATGGTATTACAAACTATCCTGCTCAACTAGGTGACATACCAGGCTCACAAAAACGGGGCTCAAACAAGTTATCCCCAAATTCCTTGAGGGGTTTTGGAGCAACTCAATCCGATTGTCCATTAGTCGAATTCGACTATCATTGTAATAATGAATATGAATATGAATAATATATTGGATGATTTCATAATTACAAGAGAAGCCTGCCTTTATAGGCTTTGAGCATGTAAACTGAAGGGTTACACCCTTTCATAAGATAATTAAATAATCTAAATAATATTTTATTTTATAGTTGCTACATTGCCACTTCCTTTAAGGAAGATTTGTCCTCAAAGCTTAAGTATTTTCCTAGTGTCATTCTTCATTCTGACTCAGTGTTAGTATTAGAATTGAACGAGGTCTCTTGTGCAGAGACTTGCACTTCCTTTCCATTGATGATTTTTCACTATATTGTCTCATTGTTCCTACATTTATGACCAGGGGTCCAATCATCCCCGCATCGACAACATATGTTTTTCTTTTTTTTCTATTATTAGCATAACTGTTAGATGGCTTTGATCTATTTTTTATTTCATAGGAATATGATTGAGGTTTGTGGCATTGATGACCGGGTGACCAAGTAACTGCATAGTACCTACATTATGTCTCTTTTTCTTGTCAATAATGGTTATCACCTCTTGTTTTAATTCCTTCCAATTTGTGTTCTGCAGATTTTTCTCTATGTCTTGCTACTTCTACGTTAGGTATGTCATGCAAATTTAACTCTTTTTGGAGGTATGGTTTAAGACCTCCTAAATAGGTTTCGAGTCTTTGCTTATCAGAAAACACAAATACTCATGTCGATAAGGATTCCCACTGATGTGTGAATTCCTCAACGTTTTCAACTTGTTGCAGTCTGGTAAGCTTAGTGAAAAATTCATCTTCTTTGATTCCTTGAAACCTATTAAAAAAATAATTTTTGAACAAGTTCCAGGTGTAGGTAAAATTATGTCTCTTCCACCATAAGTACCAATTATAGGTGTACCCTTCCATATGCATTGATGCATATTTCACCTTCTCCTTATCAAATTGAATGTTGTTAATGTCGAAGTATTATTTTTCTTTGTTTAGCTAAGCAACGCATTGGTATTCACTCCCATTGTATTTCGACAACTCTATTTTTTCCTTAGGTGGGTACACTTTGTAAGGACAGCGTTGATTTCCTTTTTCCTTATGGTTTGATGGTGGCTCAGAACTACTGGATGATGAAAGTGACATATCTGAATTGCTTCGTTGTTGGCGGTGATTTTTAGTTTTTCTTTTCTCTACTATTTTAATTACAGTTTCTATTTTGTTGTTTAATCATGCCTCCATATCTGGCAGTACTTGTGTTTTTATCTCTTGCTTAAGCACCACATTGTTAATCTTTATTTCTTTTTGCAATTCTTCTTGATTCTTTACGAGTCTTTCATGGGTGGCAACATGAAATGAGGCATCTAGCATGTGTGGACCTCTGACTTGGCCCGGACTGGGTATGAGCCTTTGTAACATCTCGATTAATGTTTTATGGTTCTGTGTCATGGTTCTCATGTTCTATGTTAAGGTGTTTATGTTTTGCGTTATGGTACTCATTTTGTCATCCACGTCTTTTTGTTTTTCATTCAGGATGTCAAGTTTGTCATTGGGCCTTCTTTCTAGTACCAAAACAATATCATTTTTGAGTAATGTATTGTTATTTTGCACCTTTTCCTTTAAGCCTTATTGGTTAGCGACAAGGGACTTCATGTCCTTCTCCATTTTTTCAATCTTTCCTTTTAGTTCCTCCATGGTCTTGGACCTTGTATACGGAGGTGTGTATTTCGGCGCTATTTTGGATTTTGAGGTGAGATTGAATAATAATATATTAATTAATTAATTAATTAATATTATTAATATTATATTTTTCATAAACTATATTTTGTATATAGTTTTTTTTTAACAAATATTATAATAATATTTATATTATAATAAATACAATATTTGATTTTTTTTAAAATATATTATAATTAATATATTAAAATATTATATTATAATATATTATAATATATATTTTTTTGTGTGTGTTTCAGGTTAGAAGGAGGAGGCGTGAATAGGGGTTGAGGTAGATGGAGGAGCTATGTAGATAGACAGAGCTGGAAGGTAGCAATAGTGGAAGGGATCGTGGATGAGGACGTGCGGAGGGTAGTGGGTTGGTGTACGCACAAAGGAGGAGGGTAGTGAGGTTGAATGTCGCGGAGATGGATGGGAAGAGAGGATAAGCCGATAGAGGAGCGGCGATTGGGGCAGCACTTTTGGGAAGCGTGGAAGGGCGTATGTAGAAGGGTGCCAAGAAGGGAGGTGGAGGAGGGCACATGGAGGTGGAGGGCAGAGACAGTGTGGATGTGGGGTAGGTTACGACACATTGAAGCGAGGGAATGGACGAGGGAATGGGAGATGGGTGTGCAGGGCTTCGGAGAGAAGACCAACACGTGAGGGAGACTTATGCATGGAGGGAGGATTGGGAAACGGGAGGGAGATTAAGGGAGCAGGTAACATATGGGGTGAATTGTAGCGTGGAAGGAGGATTGGAGCAGGGGAATAAAGAGTGTGAGGGAGGAGGAATGGAGGCTTGTGTGGGAGAGGGGTGGAGCAGAGGAGTGTGGGAAAGTTTGAGAGGAGTGCGAATGGGGAGGGTGAGCGTGGAGTGTGCACAGGGGCTGCATGGAGGTGCGCAAGGGTGTGGGGAAGTGTTGAGGAATGGGGAGGGATGAGTAAGAAACATAAATAAAATAAGGAAAAAAAATGATGAGCTGAGTCCGAGCTGAGTGTTGGAGGAGCCAAATCCGAGCTCAGGTTGAAGGAGTCGAATCCGAGCTCAAATACCAAATGGAGCAACCAAATCTGGTTGTCCATTAGTCAAATCTGACTATCATTGTAATAATTAATATGAATAATAATAATAGATTGGATGATTTAATAATTACAAGGGAAGCTCACCTTTATAGGCTTTGAGCATGTAATTGAAGGGTGACACCCTTTCATAAGATAATTAACTAATCTAAATAATATTTTATTTTATAGTTGTTACAGGTTTACATATTTACAATCAACCAGTGACTAAACGAACCTAAAACCTTCCTTGAGTTGTAGCCGACTAGGAAGCCTACAATATGAGCCAAATTACAACAAAAACCAAAACCCATCCCAATTACATCAAACCAGAGATAATCCAGCCAATTCTATTTACAGCTTGACTAAAACAAAAAAAATAAGCCTCCCTTAATCCCAAAATCCCAGAAAATCAACACCCAGTGGGCCTGTTTGAACCGAACATGTGATCCTCTTGCTGAGGAGGAGGACTATTGGCAGCCATATTGGTAGGAGTGTTGGCAAGAGTGGTGGCAAGATCACTAGGATAGTCAAGCACCTCCAGAAGGTGGTATCCCACTGCACTCTCCTGTTGCCCCCTCCTAATGAGGGACATGGCCTCCCTAATTCCATGAGCGAGTTGGACCTTCACTCGGTTATCGCATGCCAACAAGATTCTAATGTACCACAAACGATTTAACACCAGTGGGTGGTCATGATGATTCTCATACTCGGAAGCAAATATAATTCCTTCATGGTAATGTAGGCTTCGACGACCACCGGGGTCTTAGCCATATATTGGTCACCCCAGTTGAATGCGAATGTATTGGGCTCTTCCTTAATGGTTGGGAGCTCAATCGTTGTGCTGTGCATCGCCCTACTAGTTCCCTCCCCTCTACCGCTTACCCTCTGGTGGCTTCAGACTCTCCAATGGTGAAACATGATATCACAATACAGGATATTGATTTGAACGGAAAGAACCAAAGAGAGAACCACATGAGTGTCCCTCCAATCCCGCCAAGGTGTATTTATACAAAGAATGTCTTTCCTTCTACATACTGGACCATATGGACAACTCATACCCATCACCCAAACCCCCTTTCTTATCTTCCATCCATCGTACTCCACCATATCTTTCATCCTCTTCGAAAGATAAACATCCTCTGTGTTCATTGATTTCCTTTTGATACGATAATCTCTGTACTTTCCCATCTATGCATTAACCATCGTGGGATTCGTACCAACGAGCCCACAGACCCATCTCCTCTTAATATCTTTGCACATATCAACCATTAAGTTATTATTTCACATTAATAGGTTGTTTATTCTCTTCAGGACCTTTCTATCTGGTGAGCAAGTCTTCTGCATAGGCCACATGCATCATACCACTACCACGTGTCTTGACGTATGGTTCATCATCCCCATCTAACGATTAGCACATCTCACATCCTTCCAAATATGCCACCGGTAAGATGAAGGGCCCATTTCTTGGAGTGGAAAGAACAGTTGCATTATTTGTGAATTGATGGAAAAACAATTATCCCCCAACTGCTATGGGATGAGCTGTGACTGACGGTTACTCACATTGGTCATGCCCTCTAGATCCACCTGTGCCAACTTTTTGCAATGTTCCCATATCAGACTATTTCTATTATCTTTGAGCTCTTCTGCATGGAAGGAGCTATGATTCTCCACTCCTTCGTTTTCCAACACATCAGCCAACTTATTCCCCCATATTCTAACATGGGAGAATAGGATGGCTGAAGGACCTGTAAGAATCTGCTTAAGTTCTGAGAGGTGGCCTTTCCATATCTATTTCTTCGATACTTGGGAGGTGGTGGCACCATGTTGGAGTCTATGAGCGATGTTGATAATTACCTGTGAGTATCCTTCCACCACTAGTGGGGTCTTCTCCTTTTGCGAGGCCCAGGAAATACCGTTAATTAGTCCCTTCAGTTCTACCATGTTATTAGTGTTGTTACCAATTGATCCCCATATCATGTTGAGAATGATTCCGGCCAAGTTCCTTAAGGCTCCTCTGAATCCTATTGGATCAAGGTTTCCTTTGGTCGCTCCGTCAAAATTGAGTTTTAAAGAGCCTGCCGATGGCCGAGGCCACGAATTCGCACTGATTGTAGAATTTGGCATCATACTGGATCTCACATTGTTAACAGGTAATTCAAAAATCCCCATTTCATAAAGAGTAATTCTTTCATTCTCCTCAGCTATGAAGTCTTCATGAGTCCAATGAAATAAAGTGATAGTTTCTTTGAGGTGAGCTTCAATGAGGTTCCATATTTCCCCTATCTTCCTGGTTTTGTTTTCAAAGATTTGACTGTTACGGGTTTTCCATAGTTCCCATATAGTAAATCCCAGGAGGAGCTCCCACAACCTATTTACAATTTTGCTTTTGAATGCCTTCATGGCCCATTATACAATGGTTACATCCGGCCTTCCTATGTTTCTATTTTTTTTTTTTAAATGGCTACTCCTTTTTCCCATATAGCATCCTCCATCGAGAATTCATCCAAAATATGGTTGATAGATTCGTTATTATGTTTATACATGCAACATAATGAGGGCCCATTGATTCTTTTGGTCTAGATGTTATCCCAGGTTAGAATGCACCTCTTGAGAAAGAGCCAGCTAAAAGCCGCCACCTTTGGCCACTAGCCTCCTCCCCAAATTTTTCTCCACTTGGATTTTGTTCCAAAATAAAAGACTCTCTCATGAGGGCTAAAGCTTCTTTGGGCTATTTACAGAAATAATTGAAATCCATTCACAATTTTATTTTTATTTTATATATATATTTTAAAAAAAAAAATTATTCGCGAAGTTTTTATTGTTTTATTTGGTTTTACAATCTTTTATTTATTTATTTATTTATTTTAAATTTTACATTACACACCAAATAATAAAAGAATGTAAATCATCTATTTTTTATTATTTCCAAATAATAAAATAATGTAAAGCATTTATATTTTAATTCTTTTGTTTTGGGTAGTGTTTATTTTTTAATTTTTGCGTTGAACAAAAACTAGCAAAACCAAAAGAATAATGCAAATTACAATCATAAAGTTATAATAATAAAAAAACCTATGTTACAAATTGTAATACCCATACATAAATCATGCAAAACATTAGAAACAAATGATGGACGTGTGTAACTCCTTGACTATTAATCTTATTTTGTTGAGAGCTAGACAGTTCCAACCCAAACTGAATGATTAATCATCTAGAGAATTGTTATCGACTAATCATCTTTAAATATTGATTGCACATCAGTCTCCTTTGGTGATATTGTGTGGTTAGGACAAAACTATACAACATAGACAAACAGGAGGACATACGCACCCATTCCCCTAGAGTCAGTTCAATTGACTCTTTATACACATACCTATCCCCTTAGCACTATATATACCTCGAGCCTAATCTCTTGAACCCTTATCCTATTACCTTGATCCTTGAATATCTATACCTTGTCCCTTGAGATCGCTACTCAGCTGAGACAGCTACACTAGACCGGAATGCGGAGATCTTGTAAGGAGAATGAACTTAGGCGAGTCAGGCCAATAGATAGTTATGGATTCAGGGTTCAACTCTAGCACGAACAATACAAAGAATAAGGATTCTCTTTTTAAACCTGTGAAACAAGACATTTATAACTATGGATAGATATATAGACATGACACCCTAAAAAGAAATGAACAAAATGATAAATGGTACGGCATTGGGAATGGAATATGGAATTACAATAATACAACTTCTAGGAAACGCTTGAAACCAGCCTCAACAATGCGAAGATAAACACAGTGGATGCAAAGTGTCTAAGCATAGTTTCCAAAGAAAAACCCATTATTATCTTACAGCACAAAGTCATATTCCAGCTTCCTTGTTTGGGACAACCTCCTTATCATCATTTTCGATCACAAAAGAAAGATTGTTCCCGATCAAATGGAACCTGTAACCAGTGAACTCATAGAACGCAAGCGTTTCCAATCCTACAACTAAAACGCTGGTCCAGGAATACTGGTAAGCAATTATAGTGATCAGAACATAAACTAAAACATGTGTAAAGTAAATATAGCAGACCACCATAATGGAATACTACCTGAACAAAGTTAACTTCATCAGATTCACCGCTACCTTGCCATCGGTATGCGCAATCTGGCACAAATTATTTATAGACCAAACAATAGCGAATAAGACAACACAATAGCATATCACATCAACTAATAGAAACATCTGCTTCCATATGAGCCAGCCTTCGCATACGTCCTAGTCTCATCAATCATGACAGTTGCAATGTTGCACCGATTCATGGATCCTTTTTTTAAGTGCATACCGCGTCTGGAAAGAAATGGTAGGAATCACATTGTTGGAAGTGAAAGGTGGTCGGTCTGTCAAGATGCTCATTATACAGTATATTTCTATAACATATGTACTCACTTATCCTTTCTAAATATTATATACATCAACATAGATCAGAGAATGAATATGAGGCAACAAATCATAAGATGGGAGGCATTGTTTGCGAAAGGCATGGGGTTCAAAATTTAAATGTGAAAAATAGCGTTGATTCTCCGTCAGAGCTATAAAAACGAAATTCAAATCCTAAGGTAGGTTGGAAATATCCAAATGAGGATAATCAAAGAAGATAAGAGTATCGTGCATGCAAACAACTCTGTCGAGGGAGAAAAGAATCCAGCGGCTAGCGATGGATCTGTGATAAAAAAGCTATTCAAGATGAGCACTTACTCTGTTCCGATTTGTGTGTCATCGAATAACCTTTTCCTGTATGTCTATCCTTCTTTCCATCTGGGTCACCTTGGAGCTGAGATATGGAGAAACACCTATGATATAGTACCTCCCTGCGCACATACACACACATATATAACAATAGATCAAAATATAGAAGATATTAATTGAGAAGAATATATGGATGGATCGCATGTGAACGAACCATGACACCCACCATATGTTTGGCATTCACATTGCATACTTGGTTTTAATAAATTTATATCAAGGTAGATAAAGGGAATTTGTTGCATGAACTACAGATGAGTTCGAACTACTTCTCCTTCCTCCACAATATAAATAAAATCAGATATAGAAAACTGGTTGATTAGAATCATAAGATTTGTCAACGACGCTCACTGAATTGTTGTTGTTAACTTTTGGAAGGTTGTGTATTAGGGAGAATGTGCTGATGGAAACCAAATATTAAATTTTGGGATGGCTATGGCTTGGAGTATTTGATGATCCTGCTGCCACGCTTAAAAAATGAATGGCCCCAAAAGGCAGGAAATAGATCGCACAACCCTTGAATTAGATAATCTTCATGGAGCGTATCATTTTAAGCTTCAAAAATGACTTCTATTAATCTCAAGCTATCTTAAATATTTCCTCAAAACAAGCTTTGTGATAGGATTTGAATCTGGGAAGCATGGCATGGTTGTCTGGTGCAGATCTCAGAAAGATTCAATATCACAAATGGCCGAATTTTCCTAACTGTCTATTTTTCATTGCATTAGATAATAGTAGCTTAATCAATTCTATAACCTCCATCCCCCAAAAATAGAGTTCATATCGATTGGGTTAAGGAGCCCATCGGCTAGCAAAGAGGGGGGTTTGTTCTTACAACTTCCAACCAATAGTCCAACCAGAGAATCAACATTTAGATTAGAAAGTTTTAGATTGAGTAATCAAATATGTTTTGTTATTCTACTCTCTTCCTGATCAGCTCTTTTCCTACATCATTTTGAGCAATTCGACTTCCAGAGGCTATTACGGTAGACTATATGATAGAAGCATTTTTATTAGCCTTAATTTTTTCACTATTGATATCGATGGTAAAATATTATGCAGAAAGAAAACATGCCCCAATTTTTTATGATTTTTAATTTGTACCTGTGCAGGTTTAGTTTTAGTTTCGAGGCTACAGAATGAAGGCGAAAGATAGCATTGCTACTATTCAAATGGGGGATGAAGCAAACTGAAACTTATTAGATTTTTAAAACAAGGCCTTGCACAATTCAATCAATGGCAAGCTGAACAGTTTCAACTTTACTTTTTCTTGGCCCGAGCCAAACGACGAGAATCTAGAATTCAGGTCTGGACAATTTAAAAATTCATATTTTATTGTAATTTATTTTTCAGGTTTCGGCTCATACCAATGATGAAAGCTAGCAAGGGCGGGATTTCGTTTCATGTTTATCATCAAATTATTTTTGCAGGTTTGCAAAGTGGGAAACAAGAATTTGATTAGTTTTTTTGTTTTTAAGGTTATTTCATGTTATATATATATATATATGATATTATGTTTTTTTTATAAAAAATTTAATGTTTTGTTTTATTTTTATTTACATTATTCTCATATTAAAAAAATTGGATCTACATAATTCTATTGCAAAACTGAAAAATTTACTTAAGACAAATTGAAATAATTTTTTTAGGAAATGGAGACACAATGATTAAAAATAAAATCGATTAAGCTTGTTTGCATAACATAAATTCTTTTCTGAAAAATAATTATCAAAATACTTGATATTTCTACTTTCTCATCTTTATTTCAAACAAAAACTTGTTTTATTCATTTATCCTACCTACCCTATTCTACCTATTCTAATTGGGAGGAGGAAATTATTCAGGTCTAACCAAATTTCTAGTATAACCATACACACAAAAGCAATAAAAATATATACATTTTCAATTATACAAATGAAAAATTCAAATATACATGAATGTGTGCGACTAGTTGTTGAAAGTGTGAATTAATGAAATAAGAAAACAAAAAAAACTGATCTAACCTGGTATTTGCTTGAAACCATTGTTTAATGAGGATTTTGTATGTGTGATTTTTGTCGTGATTCAGCTCTCCTGAAACCTCTTCTTTTTCCCCCTTGATCTCATGTTCAAATAATTGTTCTCTATCTGATATACAAGATTCTTTGAATGCTAATTCTTCTATCAATTTTGGAGGAGGGGTTAAGATTTAAGCTGCTGTCAATATCTCCACTTCCTTAGAAGAGGAGATCACATCTTTTGCTAGGATTTGAGTGAGTTGTTTCGCACTTAAGAGTATCATTAAACTCATATTCTTGGCAATCTTGTACTTCCATGTAGATCAAATAAAAACATAAAAACAAATTGAAATCTAAATCTAAAACTATATGAATAAAGTTAATGGAAAAAAAAATCATTATTTGCATAAATGAAAATAACACACATTAGAATAAAAAAGAAACCAACTTAGACATCAAGTGACATGGGTGCAAACTGGTATGAAATCAAAACTAGTGCATAATGAAAGTAATCCAAACTTACTACTACATAAATGTAAATGCAAAATAATAACTAAATGAAAAGCACAATCGCATAAAAAACAAACTCGCATAGAAGAAATATTATTGCAGAAAATAAAAAAACTCTTTTGCAGAATTTAAACATGCTTACATGGAGAGTAAATCACAGTTTACGAATAGGAACAACATATTTTCATGCAAAGGAAACAACAAGAATTTGGGGAGACCCACCAAAGTGGATGCATCTGGATGTTACACCACATAAATTATGTAGTGAAGCCATCCTTGCGTCTTATCATTTCCCTTCCCCCTTGATGTGTAATATATGAAAAAAAATCTATCTACCGATCTAAACCTTGATCCCATTTTAGAACCTTCCAACAACGGCGCCAAAATGTTGATTGAAATATATATATAATAGTAATTTCAACATAAATTATCAATCTCGGAAGATCGTAAACTAATGAGGTACATGCAAAATATATCCACGACCAGAGTAACACTCATTAAAGGAAATTTAAACTCAGAATGGGCCTCCGAAGGAAAATTAATAAAATAATAGTTAAAATAATAAAATAATAATTATTAATTTTGTAGTAAGAAAAGAAAAAACTACTTTTTTGTTTGTATTTTCGACATATCTCCCTATGTTTTTACTCAAATTTCGATCGAGAGAGCTCGTTTAATGCAGAATTAAATTCTGCATCTAACGAGTACCCACTTGACATACTTTTGACAGACCCCGCTACCCCAAAAATAAGAAATACCTAAAAAACATGATGATGATGTCATCATTACGTTTTTTCAGATATTTCTTTTTTTGGTGGTAGAAGGGTTTGTCAAAAGTATGCCAAGTGGGTACTCATTGGATGCGGAATTTGATTCCACATTCAACGATCTCTGCCAATCAAAATTTGAGTAAAACCACAGGGAGATATGTCAAAAATACGAACAAAAAAGTAGTTTTTTTATGATACCTATCTCCAAATTTATATTAACTTTTTTTAAGACCTATACGGTATTTCAAATTTAAAGCAATTTCGTTGGCTAACACATGATGACATGGAATTTGAATTAGAGTTGAAAGGCCCATTTTGAAGTGAAATTTCCTCTAATGAATCTATTCTATTGCTTCAAAAGAAAACACACGTGCGACTGAAATATAAGAAAATATATGACTAGCTTCATTTAAGCAATCATGCGACTAAATCTAGGAAAACACATGTGACTGGATTTGAACCTATTTTACGAAAGCAAGAAATTACATGAAAGTAAATTTAAGTTTGGGAGAGTATAAAGTTGCATAAAATGAAATTAACTAGGAAAACATGAAATCCATTAACAATTCAAAATGACAAATCCATTAGGGAGAAATCACAATATTCTAAAATATCAATCCTATTACAAAATGATGATATCCATGACTAACTCTCAAAAGACTTTACATAATTTATTTCTATACTTCCACACCACTAAAGAGGTCTCCTCTCTAAATGAGATAACCCTCTTATTTATACGTGAATGTTTTGAATAAGAAGATAAGAAACTCATAATTACAAATCCACTTTTCTCTTAACCTATCCCTTCCAATCCTCCATAATATCTTGGATAAAAAATTCTATCTCCATGATCTTCTCTTTTGAATATGATTGAATAATTATCCCAAATCTTCTTCAAATCTTCAAATCTTGAAGATGAAATTCGAATGTGAGGCTAGATGGTGACTTTTGACCTTGTTAAAATCTTCAAATATGCTTGAAAACATCACAAAACTCATCCAACTTTGAGATTTAATTAAAATATGTTAATTTTCTTAATATTTAACCACAAATTCTCTCAAAATACTTAAAAAACCAATTTGGAAAATAAAAAGGTAACTCATATTTATTCATGAAAATGATATTAATGAATGGTTTATGGAGTGATGGATAGGGAATGAATGTGAGCGATGGTGAAGCAAAAATAGAATGAAAATGCGACATTTGGGCGACCAAACACACCAAATGGAAGCACAAGACAAACAATCCATTCAAACTATGTGGCACTAATGGGAAATCTTGTTGATGAAGAACCCACATGTTTTGAAGAAGCCTAAAAAAGGAAGGAATGGATGCAGGCCATAATCGAAGAATACTAGTCAATAATAAAGAATGCTGTTTGGGATGTGGCGCCAAGACCAAAGGACAAATTAGTATTTTCTTCAAAATGGATTTTCAAAACAAAGCAGTCAACAGACGGAAGTTGTTGTCATCATATATGCTCCAACAAAAGTTATACGTTTTTGGAAGCACACAGAATGGTTTCATCAGATCTGCCCTCAATTGATCCCGCAGGTTAAATTCAAATGCTTATGTTCTGTCCAAGAATTTGTGAAAATGAAAAATTGCCAGTAAGAATATACTTAAATTCAGAGGTATGGAAGGGGTCACCCAGGTGTTTAATTCATGTGTGTTCGAGATTTGGTGATTACTGAAAGGGAAAAAGGATGATGTCTCTTCTTTCAGCTTGAACTCAAGTTTTGCAATATCAGTGTTGTTGTCTTTCATGGTATGACTATTGCTCAGTGGCGCAACAGGGGCTATCATAATTAACCATAGCATCAGGGATTTGCTCAATTGTTGCAAGCACCTTATGATGATGTACAGGATATTATCGAGGAACGATTTCCTACATCTATATTGGTTATGTGTAAACAGTTGCACCTCCTCAAGCTAGAGAGGTCCGCATAAAGATATTGTATGTGGCTCTCTGCCACACGGATTCCTATACTTTGAGTGGAAAGGATCCAGAGGGTCTTTTTCCATGCATTCTTGGGCATGATGCTGCTTGGATTGTTGAAAGTGTTGGTGAAGGTGTTACTGAGGTTCAACCTGGGGATCATGTAATCCCATGTTACCAAGTAGAATGCAGAGAATGCAAGTTCTGCAAGTCCGGAAAGACAAATCTTTGTGGCAAGGTTCGATATGCTACTGGCGTTGGTCTTATGCTAAGTGACATGAAGAGACGGTTTTCGATAAAAGGGAATCCGATCTATCATTCTATGGGAATTTCAGCATTTAGTCAAGACACTATGGTACATGATGTCAGTGTTGCCAAGGTGAACCAACAAGCTCCATTGGAGAAGATATGCTTACTTGGCTGTGGTGTTCCTACAGGTCTGGGAGCTGTTTGGAATACAGCAAAAGTAGAGTATGGATCCATTGTTGCAATTTTTGGTCTTTGTACAGTTGGTCTTGTGGTTGCAAAGGGTGCCAAAGCAGCTGGTGCTTCACGTATAATTGGCGTTGACATTGACCCCAATAAATTTGCAATTGCAAAGAACTTTGGAGTCATAGAGTTTGTGAATCCCAAAGATTCTGACAAGCCTATACACCAGGTGATCATTGATATCACTGATGGGGGTGTTGACTACAACTTAGAGTGTTATTGAAGCATCAGTTTAATGTGAGCTGCCCTCGAGTGTTGTCATAAGGGTTGGGGGACATATGTCATTGTCGGTGTTGTAGCTTCTGGATAGGGAATATCTACCAGGGCATTTTAGCTGGTTACAGGACGTGTGTGGAAGGGTACTGCTTTTGGTGGTTTCAAAAGACGTTCTCAAGTGCCATGGCTATTTGAGAAGTATATGAAAAAGGAAATCAAAGTGGACGAGTACATTACACATAATATGACTCTAGACCAAATAAATTAAGCATTCCATCTTATGCATGGTGGGCAATGCCTACGCGTTGTACTTAAGATGCATCCTGAGTTAGGAAATCTCTAAGTGCCAAAAAGTCGTGACTCGACCTTAGCTGGTGTAAGGTGCCTAAAGTTGGGTTACCAACTCTAGATCTTTTTCTATACTTGGACATAACTCCAGAGATAGCAGCAGAACATGGAGACTATGGAGAAGAGTGATATGAACAACTCGACTTTCAGAAGAAAGTAACTAACCAGTATAAGGCCTTGCATGATCCAACTTGGCAGATTGTGGATGCATCAATGCCAATAGATGATATACATGAAATCTTGAAGGCCTCATTGTCTATGATTATGAACTAAATACTAGCTGGAGTATATTTAGGTACAGATGACGACTCTTCCTCAAAGAGCTCATCAATACTCATCCATGAATGCAAGTGGCATTTCATTTAAGTGTTTTAGTCATAGTAGAAGTATAATCCTATTAAATAGAGACATGGGTCATTTTCTTATTTGATTAGCCAAACTTGGCAAAAACTCATTAGACTATATCCAAAAAATTCTAAAGAGGTTAGCTTTGCTATCTTATATATATATTTCATTGTAAAAATATTAGAGGTAGAAGTGGAGGAGCAGAGTTCCAGCCAAAAGGCTGAGATTGTATTGGCAGTAATTTGAACATTCTGATTCTGGAATGGTAGGAGCATGTATGCACTCTATTTTTTGTTAGCTTTTTTGAAATGATTATGTTCACATGAGCCACCTTTCTGTTTCAATAATTGAATTTCATGTGTTGTGATTTATCTTGTGTATGGTCAATTAAAATCCATTGCTAGATTCTCACGATTAATGTGAAGTTATCCTTAAGTACTATATGCAGAACATGGTTCATGTTTTTCATAAATTCATACTCGTAGCTTTGTCTTATCAGTCTTGATTGTGATATATATACTGCTGTTCAGTATTGGCTTTCAAACCTAGCCTAATCTTTGTACTATTATACCTCCAGCACTCTATCAACTCAGTTACCCATTAAACCAAAATTTAATATTTCTCTAAGGTAGACCCTAGCAGTCGGGGTTCAACTTTAGTGATAACAAAAGTATTGAAAAGTTTAAAGAGAAATTTGTCGCATGAGATTTTTCACAGAATGAAGGAATTGATTATGAAGAAAATTTTGCTCCAATAGCAAGATATACTTCTATCAAAACTATCGTTTCATTTGCATCCAAGATGAAATGAAATATACATCAAATGGATGTGAAACTGTAATGTACCTGACCCTCTGACTAGCGAAGAGGACGCTACCATAACATTAAACATCTGGGCTAAAAGCCCCGTGAACATGAACATACCTAAAAATTGAATAAAATGCATTAAACTAGAACATGCACAGATACATAATTATTTATCATACACAATGGAAGCAAACATACATTCATTCATTCAACATGTTCATCATAATTTATTAATAGTAAGTATGATTGTAGATGTAAAATAGACAATATTACTTATCTTATAAAGAAATCATCTCACAACCAGCTACGTCGCTACAACGTTCCACCCAACCATAGGCCAACGTGCTCCTTAATCTCTCATCAACGCTGCCACCCCCGAGTTGGGCATGATTCCCCAAGGAATAAGGAACAAGAAGGCTTACACATAGCCAAGCCAACACAGTTTGGTTTATCAGGCCATCAAGGAGCTGGGAAAGGCTAAATGCTAAGCTGGTGAGCTCATTGAAGAGATAAGGACACCTACACCAGAACTAGTCTGACTTATAGCCTGACTTCTAGGACACCCACACACACCCAACACAAGGAAATCAGTCCCTTCTCTGCTACATAGTCCCTCAAGCCTTGACCTCCCTTTCAGTGCTATTCAGGGGTTGTGGAGAAGAAAGCCAACCCTCTTGCTCTGTCTATGTGGTTCCCAAATGCACCAGGTTTATCAAG
The DNA here is from genome assembly GCA_001517045.1 of Pseudotsuga menziesii. Taxonomy (NCBI): domain Eukaryota; kingdom Viridiplantae; phylum Streptophyta; class Pinopsida; order Pinales; family Pinaceae; genus Pseudotsuga; species Pseudotsuga menziesii. The sequence goes on from LPNX010571255.1 coordinate 66,087, forward strand.
CAAACCAAGCCCTCATCCCTACTCCAACACAGTCTGAAGACCAACCACTGCATACATGCAGTCAAACAAGTGATTCACAACTTGGATAGGGAAAACAATTCCTGAACCGTTCTTGGCCCTATCGTGGCCAAAATGACTCCAAAACAACCTACAACAGCCCCAAAATGTAAAGGCAGACACAGTTAACCAACATGGGAAAACAAGAGCCCATTGTCAACAATGAAGCCACCGGGGAAAATTACACAATCCGAAGATGGAAGAGGAAAGCCCGGTTCTCAGCTGGGTAGGGGGAAAAAATATACACAGGCCACAAATCGGTAAGGAAAACATACACATAGCAGAAAAATATGAATGGCCCTTCACAGGGAAATCATGGGTGGCAGAACACAGCTCCCAACTCGCTGTGTGAGTAATAACCAGGAAGAATCCTGTGCGTGAGAATGAACAGAACTATCGTCCCTGCGTAAGGATGAACAATTCCCACCTATGCATGAGGATGAGCTGACAATGGAGAGAATGGCATAGTGGAGAGAATGGAGAGTCTACATGGAGTGATGGTGGTGGTGGTTTCCTTTCCAACATGAGGGTCAACCTGCTGGTGGAGTGTGCGTGTGGGCAAAGACTGATAGTCCTGCCACACTCCACTCCCTAGCCATAACTACCCCAATTAATAGCAGAACTTTTTAATGGTGGTTGATGTTGTAATCTCACAGATCACATAAGGTTACCAATAATACATACAAAAATATACACAGATACAAGAGACAAGAACAGATAGGATAAACAGATTATATTATTCTCAATAGATCGTACAAAGCCAAGAACTGCACTTAGTTCTTGTGAGGCTCAACAGCCTAATATATACAGGTTACAAACAGTTACAATCATAACTACCTGCCGGTTCACCAAACCGACACGACTATTAGTTAACAGACTCTAATCACTGTGTTTACTCAGCCGACCGACTTAGTCGGCTGATCGACTAAGTCGGTCCCTCGACTTAGTCGACCGATCGACTAAGTCGGTCTTCATTCAAGTCGAATTATGTCGACTTGCTCCTTCTACATCTCCCCCACAAACAAAACATTTCTTCGTCCCGAAGAAAGAGGGAGGTACCAAAATTGAAATCCTGTCGAACCCTTCAGACTTGCTCCTGTTGAGGACTATGTAGGCGGATGGTCGGCCGTCACTGAACGCATACTTCGACGATGGCTGGGGCTGTGATGGCCAATTGATGCGGGATGGGACGCTCCAGGTCGACGATCGGTGTCGGTGGTGATAACGGTCGACATGGTCGGTCGATGAAGATGGTCGATGGAAATGAAGTCGGTTGTCGAAGGGGTGAGTGGCTGTCATGATGGTGGTTTATGAGTGTACGGTTTTTGATTTTTGGAATTTTGTATCTTTTTATAGGTTTTTGGTGTCAGTTAAGACCGTTATATGATTTTTTTTTTATTTTTTTTTTAGGCCCTGTACCGTTTAAGTCGAGCTCCATTGACAAGCTTCCGAAATACTTGACCCTACAATGTTTTTAGTCGGACTGAACCATTGGGGTGTATTTCTTCGACCATGTATGGGCCCATCCATTCTGTGTGAAGTTTCTTAGGCTTGCCTTTGACTCGACTGTTATACAGTAGGGCAAGGTCACCGACTGACAGATTTTTGTTTCTGATATTACGGTCGTGCCAAGCTTTCTGCTGTTGTTTTTGTATTTCCTGGTGCTGGATGGCCATAAGTCTATGTTCTTCCAATTTATTAAGTTGAAGTAGCCGATCTTTCCTGGCCTGTTCGATGTCGACATGTAGTATCTGTGCAATGATAGGTGCCTGTTGTCTGAAGTGCAGAGGTACGACTGCTTCTTGTCCATATACCAGTTGAAAGGGGGTCTGATCAGTCGACTGTTTTTAGGCTGTCCTGTATGCCCATAAAACTACGGGAATCTTCTCATCCCAGTCATCTTTGTCAGCACTGCATATTTTAGTCAGCCCTTTTGTCAGTGTTTTATTGAAAGCTTCAATTGCACCATTCGACGGAGGGTGGTATGTTGTACTACGTCGGTGGTCGATGTGAAACTTGTCGGTTAAATTTTTGATTGTTTTGTTAATGAAGTGTGATCCTTGGTCGCTGATCAGTGTAAGTGGAAATCCAAATCGAGTAATAATATTTTCATAAATGAACTTTGCAGCTACTTCACTTGAACATGTGTCGACAGGTTCAGCTTCTGCCCATTTAGTAACATATTCCACTGCAGTGATGATATATCTTGCACCTGATCATCGGGCAGGGACAGGGAATGGTCCTATGAAGTCTATAGCCCAGATTTCAAAGGTGAGACTAGGGTTGACTAAGATCAGGGGCATTTCTGTACTTGGAAGTGGTCGACCAAGTCGTTGGCATCTGTCACATCGAATAACAAAGGTTTTACAATCCTTATGAAGCGTCGGCCACCATAATCCAGACTGTTGAATTTTCTTA